>JALDNG010004026.1:0-10000 GCA_024349245.1 Neodontobutis hainanensis
TTTTATCAGTAATACTTAGATAGATTCTGAATGCTCTGAGTGAAAATAGAGATTGTTACCTTTACAAAGAGCCCACACTTGTAATTAAATTCCAGGGGGTTCAATAACAGCTATCATTGTTTAATTTAACTTTTTGACAGATTTTTGTTCTAAGCATCTCACTGCTCTCATATGAAAAACTGCAACATCAGAATCAAATGCACTGTTCATTTCTCTCAAAATTGAGAGTTGGAAAACAATAACAAATTATCGGATCGTTTTCAGCACAGACTGTAAATAACCTGATACTGTTTGGGATATGTCCAGCCATATTTTATTGGTTGGGAGCCAAACTAGCTAAAAACTGGACTTCTTTCAACCCTAATCGTCCAGTTGTTGATAAGATAAACACACTTTACGCTCATGCTAGCAACTATCCAGCGCGTCGGCCGAGAGCGACTTGAGCATTCTTCTCGCTTTTGCTCAAAGAAAATTACTTTAATACAAACATTCAACACGTAAATATTGACAAAAATACCTGAAAATCCACATACAAATAGATAAATATGTGTAGAGATAATAGTGACCGACTCAGGATACAGTTCCAATATATATTGTTTTTTGCCACAATGTGAAATCAGATGTATAGAGACAATCCAAAATGTGACAGGCTATGCCAGTATTTGTTAATATATTGTATATTTTTTATTCAAGCTCATGGACTTGGCACTTTGAATCTGTGGAGAATGTAATGTTAAGAACATAATGTTAGAATGTAATGTTACATTAATTTACAATATAATGTAAGAATGTAATGTTTAAATCTGTAAGACTGTTGTTGTGTGTTTGAAATATTATAAATAACTAAACATATCTGATGATCTTCCAGAGATCATCATAAATGCAGATTTGAAACTGCTGCTTTGATTTAGTTCAAGGTTTATTAGAGAGGCAAATCCTTGTAATTTATGATTGCAATTCAGTATTTTAATTGAGAAATCTTTTCAAGATCAAATAGCAGTGGGTGTGTGTGTACATGTATAAAAATAACACATTGAGTAATTACAAGTAATGATTATAGTGAAATAAAATAAATACTGATAATTGTCTAAATTGTTCATTACAATATAATCGTTTTATTACCTATCCATGTGTTTTGATCTAAATTGTATGTTTTACTTTGTGTTTATCAGAAAACCTCTAGAATTTCTTCAAGGTGAGTCAAATAAGCATTATCATGTTATTGTAAGAATACAGGCATTACAAGGACCTCATTTTGTTAGAGCTATGAATCTTATTTTACATTTTAAAAGTTAATTTATTTAGATATTAGTGTATTTTAGTGAATGTAAAAACATTTGTTGAAACCGATGGTTCCCAAAAATGGGGACCCTGTGACGTCCTAAAGAGTGCAGCCTGAAAAACGTCTCGGGTTACGTATGTAACCCTTGTTCCCTTTCGAGGGAACTCGCACTGCGTCGGGAAACCGTCACTATGGGGAACGAAATACCCACTACGCCAAACCGATCCATGCCTAATCTAGGTTATGAGGCTGGAGTGCATGCCCCCCTTAGGACGAAAGCACCCTAACGCCTGGCGCCTTAGGGAGATGAACTGACCGTCTGCTTAGTAGCGGGCAGATCCCTCTTAGGTGACCCGAATCACACTAACAGTTGGTTTGATTTTCTCCATTGCGAAGACTTCTGCAAATAGGTTTGCAGTGCTCTGACCAGACAGAGCAAATGAAGTCTCGCTTCTTCAGCCGACACGTACCGCGGAGGATGCAATACCTGCAAGACCGTAGGCCGCACAGCCTCAGATGCAAGATGGTCTGAACCCCTCCGGGGGCAGACTCCAGGCCAATTGGTGTTATAGCCAGGGCCTGAAGTCCCTCCCAACCTCTTAAGCGAGGTAATCACAAGGAGCAGCGCCACCTTAAACGCCAGACCTCATTATGTCGTCGATTCAAGTGGCTCGAAGAGGGCCTCAGCGAACCCTTCCAGTGCCACCGCCAAGTCCCACGTTGGGACTCTGGGATGAGTCGCAGGTCTCATCCTCCATTTACCACGAAGGAAGCGTACGACCGAAGAGTGCCTCCACAGAGGCCCCTCACTTATAGCGGCGTGAAATGCCCCAATTGCAGTCACGCCGCTTCTTTTCTAACTGCCCTCTCGTGGAAGGAGCCCTGGAACTGAGTATGATCTCTACTACACCTACAGGCGAGCCATCTTATAATTACTGAGCCCCCTCAGGGGTCAAACTCAAAGCTTCCAGCTCTCTGGCTGGGGCCTGAGACAGCAGGACCCTCCTCGAAGGGATCTGCCATGGGGGGCCCGTCTGCAGTGTTCTCTAAAAAGTCCACAATTTCAAAGGGTGTCCTTTTGGCCCATAGCGATAGAGCTTTATGTACAGGCTTCGTGGGAGCTGCGCGCCGCACGCCCAAAATTTTTTGGGGGTCCGGCGACCCGCCAGATCGGACACGCAGGGGCCGCTGGTGCGCGTGGACACTCTTCTGAGGCCCTTGCCCCGCCGGGGGCCGATAGGAGGGGCCCCAAAGTTTTTGGACACAGGCTTGCAATACTGGACACGTCCACAGTGTGGCATAATGGTCAGTCCCACTCCAGGCTTAGTTCAACGGGCCTCAGCCCCTATTCGATTAGCAAGGCAGTGGACACTTTGCCATTCCTTCACCAGGTGACCACAGCTGACCACTCCTAAGCCCCGCCCACATCCCACGAACCCACTATTTGTACACTAACCCACTATTTATCGGAATGGGCCCAGAAGCGGTCAGATGGTTATGTGCCACAAGAGGATGCCCGTGGTAGCGCTCCCTCTGGCCAATTTTGACATTTGGCCCAAAGTTTCTCCGGGAGACTTGCCCTGTAGATAAGGCATAGCAGG
The DNA here is from genome assembly GCA_024349245.1 of Neodontobutis hainanensis. NCBI lineage: Eukaryota > Metazoa > Chordata > Actinopteri > Gobiiformes > Odontobutidae > Neodontobutis > Neodontobutis hainanensis. Next base: position 2,884 of record JALDNG010004026.1, read on the forward strand.
GCCCCCCCTGAGCTCCCAGTTTGGTTTTTGACCACAACGGATCTTTCTGAACAAATCCAAGTTGCCCATTATTTCAATGTATTTTGTGTAGTGTGTTCATGGACGGCGCTTGGAAAGGTCCGATCGACTCGGGAGTGGACTCCTTTTTCTCGTAACAGTGCGTAGAAGAGTGTGGTAAAGTTTGGTGAGGCTACGACATTGCTAAGGAGTCAAATAATGTTCAGGGGTCAATGGTCAAACCCGTAATAGGCTGTGTCTTTTGGAGGCTGAAACTTTTTCCCTTTGCTCTAAAGCCAGCAGCCTTTGATATGTCGTTCTGGGTGGCCCCAGGAGCCAGCGTGCAAAATTTGGGGCCCCTGGGACCTTTGTAGAAAACTCCCAATAGCCCATTATTTTAATGTATTTTGTGTAGTGTGTTCACGGACGGCGATTAAGAAGGTCCAATCGACTCGGGAGTGGACTCCTTTTTCTCACCACAGTGCATGGAAGTGTGCGGTAAAGTTTGGAGAGGCTACGACATCGTTAAGGGGCTTAATTGGCAAAAGAGCAACGGTCGTCCGCAAAGATACTATGCGCATTAGTGTGAAGTGGGATGACTCCCGTTCGGAGACAGAAAGTCTTGGGATCTTGAAATGTTTGATCGGTACTCTCTAGGGGCCCCTGAAGTCGAATCCCGAAGCGCATAACTCTAGGACCCCCTGAACCAGATTGCATCCCACTCTTCAAAAAAACTTAGAAGGCCCTATGCTTCAATGCCATTTAGAGACCTTTTTGAGAAAAATTGTCACGGAGGCTGAAATCTTTTCCTTTTGCTCTAGATCCATCCGCCTTTGATATGTTATTCAGGAAGGTCCCTGGAGCCAGCGTGCAAAATTTGGGGCTCCTGGGACATCTGTAGAAAACTCCCAATTTACCATTATTTCAATGTATTTTGTATAGTGTGTTCACGGACGGCGCTTAGGAAGGTCCAATCGACTCGGGAGTGGACTCCTTTTTCTCGTCACAGTGCGTGGAAGAGTGTGGTAAAGTTTGGTGAGGCTACGACATTGTTAAGGGGTCAAATAATGTTCAGGGGTCAATGGTCAGAAACCATTATAGGCTGTGTCTTTTGGAGGCTGAAACTTTTTTCCCTTTGCTCTAAAGCCAGCAGCCTTTGATATTTTGTTCTGGGTGGCCCCAGGAGCCAGGGTGCAAAATTTCATTCTGGGAGGCCCTTGGAGCCACCCAGAACGTAGAATGTAGATCATTGAATAAGCCTGAAGTGGGTACAACCAGTTGCACTGTATTTATATGACACATAACGAATGTGGACATACTAATTAAAAATTAAATGTTTATACAAACTTTATGACTGCACATGGTAGGTCACACTGAGTCTTTAACACTAAGTCTTGTTCCAAAATTGCACTGTCCACGAACACACTATTTTAGTACATTGAATAAATGGTGAAATGGACACATAATGCTTTCGCGGACGGTGGACGGTGGAATTGGGCAATCGGACACATAGTGCTTTCAAGGAGTGCTTTCATGGACGGTGGAATTGGGCAATCGGACACATAGTGCTTTCGCGGATGGTAGAATTGGGCAACGGGTCTCGGTTCTACCTACTCAGGAGGACCAGCTGAGTGCAGTAATGTAGTTTGTATCATGATAGAACCCCCCAAAAATATCTCCAGTCATCATCCAGCCGGGTGTTTTCCATGATCCCACTTCAGACTTATTCAATGTTTTTTAATAGTGTGTCCGTGGACAAGGGAGTGTTTAAAATTTTGTTAAAAATATTTAGTTGGAGTCAGCAAGCCCCCCCCTGAGAAGAAAAAATCAAGTCCTGACTCAAAATTCCACTCTCCATGAACACACTATTTTAGTACGTTGAATCAATGGTGAAATGGACACATAGTGCTTTCGCGGACGGTGGAATAGGGCAATCGGACACATAGTGCTTTCGCGGACGGTGGACGGTGGAATTGGGCAATCGGGACACATAGTGCTTTCACGGACGATGGAATTGGGCAACGGGTCTCAGTTCTATCTACTCAGGAGGACCAGCTGAGTGCAGTAATGTAGTTTGTATCACGTTAGAACCCCCCAAAAATATCTCCAGTCATCATCCAGCCTGGTGTTTTCCATGATCCCACTTCAGGCTTATTCAATGGTTTTGATAGTGTGTCCGTGGACAGGGCGTATTTGACATTTTTCTTGAAATTATTGTTATTAAAACTATTTTGCTGGTGTCAGCAAGCCCCGCTGACAAGGGCAAAAAAAAAAAAAAAAAGGGCAGCTGCGAAGGACCGAGATCCAGCGATCCCACTTTAGATTTATTCAATGTAACAAAATAGTGGGTTTATGTACAGTGGAATTTTGAGTCAGGAGTTGATTTGCTCTAATCAGGGGGGCTTGCTGACACCAGCAAATTAGTTTTTATCACAATATTTTAAACATAAATGTACAAAACACCCTATCCGCGGACACACTATCAAAACCATTGAATAAGCCTGAAGTGGGATTGCCATTTGCATTGTATTGAATAGACATCTAATTAACGCGAACATACTAATTAATGTCTCAATGTTTCTACAAACTATATGACTGCACTTGGTAGGTCACCCTGAGTCTATAACACCAAGTCCCGTTGACAAATTCCACTGTCCACAAACACACTATTTTGATACATTGAATAAATGTTACGTGGGATCTCCATATCTCGGCCCTCTAAAGGGTTAGGGCCACCAAACTCTGCACCCTGTTAGAGGGCCCTAAGATGATTACTGGAGCCCAGATTTGGTGGCCCTAAAGTTTTAAAGTGCTGAGATAAAGATTTCCCACTTTAAAATTAAGGTTGGATTCTGGTCCAGATTATCAGTTTTTTGAAGACAATTTGGTTGGATTCTAGTCCGGCAGTTGTGTCAAGCTAGAAACAGCTGCCAATGTTTCTAAAAATGATATGACTGCACTCGGTAGGTCACTCTGAGTCTTTTGCACTAAGTCTCGGTCCAAAATTCCACTGTCCACGAACACACTATTTTAGTATATTGAATCAATGGTGAAATGTACACATAGTGCTTTCGCGGACGGTGGAATAGGGCAATCAGACACATAGTGCTTTCGCGGACGGTGGAATTGGGCAACGGGCGTTGAATCAATGGTGAAATGGACACATAGCGCTTTCGCGGACGGTGGAATAGGGCAATCGGACACATAGTGCTTTCGCGGACGGTGGAATTGGGCAACGGGTCTCGGTTCTACCTACTCAGGAGGACCAGCTGAGTGCAGTAATGTAGTTTGTATCATGATAGGACCCCCCAAAAATATCTCCAGTCATCATCCAGCCTGGTGTTTTCCATGATCCCACTTCAGGCTTATTCAGTGGTTTTGATAGTGTGTCCGTGGACAAGGGAGTGTTTAAAATTTTGTTAAAAATATTTAGTTGGAGTCAGCAAGCCCCCCCTGAGAAGAAAAAATCAAGTCCTGACTCAAAATTCCACTCTCCATGAACACACTATTTTAGTACGTTGAATCAATGGTGAAATGGACACATAGTGCTTTCGCGGACGGTGGAATAGGGCAATCGGACACATAGTGCTTTCGCGGACGGTGGACGGTGGAATTGGGCAATCGGACACATAGTGCTTTCACGGACGATGGAATTGGGCAACGGGTCTCGGTTCTATCTACTCAGGAGGACCAGCTGAATGCAGTAATGTAGTTTGTATCATGTTAGAACCCCCCAAAAATATCTCCAGTCATCATCCAGCCTGGTGTTTTCCATGATCCCACTTCAGGCTTATTCAATGGTTTTGATAGTGTGTCCATGGACAGTGAGTTTTTGACATTTTTGTTGAAATTATTGTGATAAAAACTATTTAGCTGGAGTCAGTAAGCCCCCCCTGAGAAGGAAAAATCAAGTCCTGACTCAAAATTCCACTGTCCACAAACACACTATTTTAGTACATTGAATAAATGGTGAAATGGACACATAGTGCTTTCGCGAACGGTGGAATAGGGCAATCGGACACATAGTGCTTTCGCGGACGGTAGAATTGGGCAACGGGTCTCGGTTCTACCTACTCAGGAGGACCAGCTGAGTGCAGTAATGTAGTTTGTATCATGATAGAACCCCCCCAAAAATATCTCCAGTCATCATCCAGCCGGGTGTTTTCCATGATCCCACTTCAGGCTTATTCAATGTTTTTTAATAGTGTGTCCGTGGACAAGGGAGTGTTTAAAATTTTGTTAAAAATATTTAGTTGGAGTCAGCAAGCCCCCCCTGAGAAGAAAAAATCAAGTCCTGACTCAAAATTCCACTCTCCATGAACACACTATTTTAGTACGTTGAATCAATGGTGAAATGGACACATAGTGCTTTCGCGGACGGTGGAATAGGGCAATCGGACACATAGTGCTTTCGCGGACGGTGGACGGTGGAATTGGGCAATCGGGACACATAGTGCTTTCACGGACGATGGAATTGGGCAACGGGTCTCGGTTCTATCTACTCAGGAGGACCAGCTGAGTGCAGTAATGTAGTTTGTATCACGTTAGAACCCCCCAAAAATATCTCCAGTCATCATCCAGCCTGGTGTTTTCCATGATCCCACTTCAGGCTTATTCAATGGTTTTGATAGTGTGTCCATGGACAGGGCGTATGACATTTTTCTTGAAATTATTGTTATTAAAACTATTTTGCTGGTGTCAGCAAGCCCCGCTGACAAGGGCAAATCAAGTCCCGTTGCCAAATTCCACTGTCCACGAACATACTATTTTGTTACATTGAATAAATCTAAAGTGGGATCGCTGGATCTCGGTCCTCGAAAGGATTAGGGCCACCAAACCTGGGCTCCTGTATTCATCCTCATGCCCTCTAACAGGGTGCAAAGTTTTAAAGAGATCAGAAAAACTTTTTTTTTAGGCCCGAAAAAACCGACAGCGGTTACGTACCCCTTATGGTTTTTTCTGGCCTAAAAAAAAAGTTTTTCTGATCTCTTTAAAACTTTGCACCCTGTTAGAGGGCATGAGGATGAATACAGGAGCCCAGGTTTGGTGGCCCTAATCCTTTCGAGGACCAAGATCCAGCGATCCCACTTTAGATTTATTCAATGTAACAAAATAGTGGGTTTATGTACAGTGGAATTTTGAGTCAGGAGTTGATTTGCTCTAATCAGGGGGGTTTGCTGACACCAGCAAAATAGTTTTTATCACAATATTTTAAACATAAATGTACAAAACACCCTATCTGCGGACACACTATCAAAACCATTGAATAAGCCTGAAGTGGGATTGCCATTTGCATTGCATTGAATAGACATCTAATTAACGCAAACATACTAATTAATGTCTCAATGTTTCTACAAACTATATGACTGCACTTGGTAGGTCACCCTGAGTCTATAACACCAAGTCCCGTTGACAAATTCCACTGTCCACAAACACTATTTTGATACATTGAATAAATGTTACGTGGGATCTCCATATCTCGGCCCTCAAAAGGGTTAGGGCCACCAAACTCTGCATCCTGTTAGAGGGCCCTAAGATGATTACTGGAGCCCAGATTTGGTGGCCCTAAAGTTTTAAAGTGCTGAGATAAAGATTTCCCACTTTAAAATAAAGGTTGGATTCTGGTCCAGATTATCAGTTTTTTGAAGACAATTTGGTTGGATTCTAGTCCGGCAGTTGTGTCAAGCTAGAAACAGCTGCCAATGTTTCTAAAAATGATATGACTGCACTCGGTAGGTCACTCTGAGTCTTTTGCACTAAGTCTCGGTCCACTAGGTCCAAAATTCCACTGTCCACGAACACACTATTTTAGTACGTTGAATCAATGGTGAAATGTACACATAGCGCTTTCGCGGACGGTGGAATAGGGCAATCGGACACATAGTGCTTTCGCGGACGGTGGAATTGGGCAACGGGTCTCGGTTCTACCTACTCAGGAGGACCAGCTGAGTGCAGTAATGTAGTTTGTATCATGATAGGACCCCCCAAAAATATCTCCAGTCATCATCCAGCCTGGTGTTTTCCATGATCCCACTTCAGGCTTATTCAGTGGTTTTGATAGTGTGTCCGTGGACAGGGAGTGTTTGACATTTTTGTTCAAAAATATTGTGATAAAAAAGTATTTAGTTGGTGTCAGCAAGCCCCCCTGACTAGGGCAAATCAAGTCCCGTTGTCAAATATCACTGTCCACGAAAGCACTATGTGTCCATTTCGCGAAAGTGTTGCGGGAGGGCCCAAATTTTGCACCCTGGCTCCTCAGGCCCCCCCCCCCCAATCGACATATTAAAAGCGCATGTTTCTAGCTCCAAGGCAAACCGTTTTATCCTCCAGAGAAAATCTCCCTCTCAGCCCTGACAAGCTCAGACAGGCCTTTTAGTTTCAGAGCGGGGGAGGAGAAGACTGTAGCTCTGCAGCCAATTAAGCCAATTAAGCAGCTTAACGGTGTTGAAGCCTCTCCAAACTTTACTGCATGCTTTTGCGTACTGTGATGAGTAAAAGGAGTCCACACACGAGTCGATCGGACCTTCGTAGGCGCCGTCCGTGAACACACTATAGACAATACATTGAAATAAAATGCAATTTGGGAGTTTTCTACAAAGGTCCCAGGGGCCCCAAAATTTGCACACTAGCCCAGAACGACACATCAAAGGCGACTGGCTATAGAGGGTAGGGAAAAATAGGTTGACTCAACAGATATCTCTCCACGTTTGTGCATTTAGAGCATACCCTTTTTTGACCTTTTGACCCCTTAACAATGTGGTAGCCTCTCCAAACTTCACCTTACGCTTCCATAAACCGTGGCAATAAAAATGAGTCTGCTCCCGAGTCGATTTCTGAGCGATGTCCGTAAACGCACTGGACAAAATACATTGAAATAATGGGCAACTTGGATTTGCTCAGAGAGGTGACTTGCCGACTTCCCTTATCTATCTTGATCTAACATGCCAGAGGCTGTTCACCTTGGAGACCTGCTGCGGATATGGGTACGGCCTGGCGCGAGATTTACACCTTCTTCCCCGGGCGGCGGAGTGACTGCTCCCCCAGCCGCGGCACGCGCCCATCCCCGCCAACACCTTTTCTGGGGTCTGATGAGCGTCGGCATCGGGCGCCTTAACCCGGC
>JALDNG010004026.1:15000-64324 GCA_024349245.1 Neodontobutis hainanensis
CTGTTAAAAGTATTATCTGTTTTTAGTTATACAATGTCTATCCCACATCTCTCAAAAACAGAAAACATTTACAAATAATATTAACTCTGCTTCAAATTGGTTAATGGTTCATCTGTTCTCACTGTTTTAAAATTATCTGTTGGTTTTAATCAGACACGTGGCTTTTCTTTTATTATTTTCCTGCTGTGTTTAACTGTTTACATCTTTTTAATATAACTTTATATTTTCTCCTAGTTTTTGTTTAGACAAATTTAGGACTTTAGATCAGAAATGTGTAACTGGTGTGTGGTAAACATTGTAATTGTAATTAGAAAACACCTTTTATCACTGAATCTTTTTATAAACTTTGTCACAGATGAAGCTAATTATCTGAAGCATAGTGTTAATCTTTATTCAATATTGTCTAATTTTGAGCTGCATTAAACTATTGTTTTTTATACTACTACAGTATCTTGCTCATCACCGCTGATGAATAGCCATCTCTCTCCATTACGTTTAAATTAAATAACATGGACAAAACTGAGATTATTTTCACTGGACCTTCATCACTCACTAATAAAATTCCTACTAACGTCACCTGTGTGATTGCCGGCTCTTCTATCAAACCATCTAGTACTGTTTAAAATCTTGGTGTAATTTTTGATTCCTCTCTATCTTTCCACTCTCACATTAATTCCATCACTAAATTGGCATTCTTTCATCTACGTCCCTCAGCTCCGTCCCTTTATCAGCATCTCAGATGCTGAAACTGTTATCCATGCATTTGTCACCTCACGTCTTGATTACTGCAATGCACTTTTCATTGACCAGCTAGCTCCATTTCCAAATTACAATACATTCAAAACTCTGCTGCTAGACTACTCACACACACCAAGCGTTCTGCACATATGTTCCCAATTCTGCATGATTGTTATAATAATTTTTACTTTCCTTTACAGATTAAATGAGCAGACGATGGAGACTGAGTATGATTTTAGAATAAAGGGTCAGGTTTTATTCCTTTCAAGGAATCAAGCAAAATACATGTCAGACACAGTTACAGGCTGAGGGTTTTGCTCTCTTTCTCTCTACAAGGTAAACATTACATTGCATTTTATATCAGATGGTTCAGACAGTGCCTTGGACAGTGACAATGGTAACCTCCTCTAGAGACCTACAACCCAGAAGCCAGGTAGTAATATGTCTAGGTCTATGTTGAAGGACAGGGCATGAACAGAATAACCCACAGTAATAATGAAATAATAATGATGAAAATATAGAATGTAAAATTACCATAACATATCCTCCCTGTTTATGCCAGACATGGCATAAATCAAAATAACCCACCTTGATATGAATTTTACTCTGTCAGGAGCGAAAAACCGGCGGCAGTTGACCTAGCCTAAGTACATTTGACCCTTTGGTAAATGACCTATAGCCAGGAAAAAGACCTCCTGACACCCCTTCTGCCAAAGATAAAAATTCACAAACAAGGCTACGCTATAAAATATATGTAACTGATTAAATAATCACACACATGTCCAATCAGAAGACAGAAAAGATTACAAAATTCAGAACAGAAAAAAATCAAAGGGGATTACAATACTGATTGTTTAAACTCAATGAAACGTAAATCAATTAAAACATATGTCATCATCATCCAAAAGAATATAGAAAAGGTGCCGGAGGGTAAGCTGGTCTTCCCATCGAACTTAAGTTATTACAAGTGTCGGCACTCCCCGGAGCTCTCCGCAGGAGACGACCGAGCCGCTGCTGTTTCAGAGGCAGCGGGAGGAGGGGGAGGGGTGCGAGGCCAACGGTGTGGCTTGTCTGGTGGCAACAATGCTTCAGGAATTAGCTGTGGCGCACCGGAGGGTTGTGCGGGTACCATGACCTGTTGATTCTGGTCCTGGTTCGGATAGGGAGGGGGAGATGTTGTGCTGGGACCCAGGTCGTCCTCAATTTTTTGTTCTCGGCGGTAGTATGCATGTAAAGAAGGATAATTTGAGATGGTTACAGGTTGTTAATCATTCAATTCTTTAATTTGTTTAGCTTTGTCTTCTGCTACAGTTCTAAGGTTTTCCTCCTTTTCTCTATTCATTCTCGTTTGAATCTCTGTTTGTCTACTTATTCTTCTTTTCTGCGCTTCAATAAGCCACTTTTGAGCCTGAGGCAGTCCTGCTTGCATCTGTTTACTTTTCTGCACATTGTCAATCACAATATTTTTAATCAGCTCCTCGCAGTCCATTACTCGTAATTTACCAGAGAATCCATATCTTGCTTGCCATTTGCTCAAATGGATTACATTATCTGGGTCAACAATCAATCAATCAATCAATCAATCAATCAATACTTTATTGTCATTACACTTTTCAATGCAGCAAAATTTTGTATGGTGTTGACGGTCAACATATAACATTTATACATAGATAGACACACAAGGAGGAAGACCTTCACCAATGCAGCCACAGTGCAGCGCAAATGATTATCCGGAAAATTAAATAAGGCATATTACAAACAAAGCAGACATCAGACATCGAACAACAAAAACATACATATCTACATTTGCAGATATAGGATAGGGATAACATTACACGCAGTCACGTGGTGGGCTTTTAATATGGCTTACATGAGGGAGGGGAGGGACAAGGGGGTAGAAATAGTGCAGGGTCAGACAGATGTAAACATGGCAGACGCTTGGATTGGGCTTGATGTTAGGGTAGCATTCCGAGGTTACTGTTGGAAACAGCGGCCTTGGATGGGACGGGAAGTCTTTGAGAAGATAAGATAAGCCCCAGCTGCCGGCTGGGCTTCTGAGAAGGACAAGGCGTGCGTCCATTTTGTGAAGTGACCTTGATGTTATTCCATGTCAGAAACTGTGAACACTACAACGCAGTAAAACAGTCCGTTTTCTCGATGTTACCACTCTTCTCTAGATGAAAACCCCTTCATATCCGTTAAGCAGCGTAGTACCTCACAGGTCTGACTCCCGATGTTGTACTTTCTGTACCACAGTCCGCGCTGAAGGTGTCGCATCAGCTCTCAGACTGTGCAATTCTTTGATGTCATCCTTTTCTGTCACTCACGCCGCAGAAGCACAGTTTATCAATCTCAGGAGTCCCGCCGGCAGTAGAGTCCAGGAAAAGAGAGAAAAAGTGACGGCACAAGACATGAGACGAGACGAGGAATAGCAGCAGTAGCAGCGGGAGCAGGGTGAAACACGTCTGCTCTGTCTGAAGTCAGGAAGTGGGTCAAGTTGCTGCATCAACTTAGCGTCACCAGGTTTTTTCACAATCAGGCTTACTAGCCTTAGAGCCCATTATTCAGACTGAATCAACTTTTCACAGTAAATTATTCAAAGCAATCAATACACTTTCGTATCCCACTCACAATCTCAATCACACTTCATCTTAACAATATTTATCAAAGGTTAGAAGAGGTTAGAAGGGTTAGAAAGGTTATAAAGGTTACAAACCAAACTTCATAAACACTAAACACTGCTTCTCAGTCTCACACAGTGACCAAATCCCAGCACAGCAGCAGCAAATCACAGCAGCATTAGCCTATCACACAGCAGTGAATCACCCAGCAACAGCAGGCCTGCTTTTACCAAGTCACACAGACTTCGGATCTATTTATCTCACTTAAAAGGTGTTAGGCTAAGAATCTCGATAATAGTCCATACTCGAGTTTACCTGTGCGTCCAACGCACCTTGACCGACATTCAGAGGTAAGGCCAGCCTATGAGAATGCGGGCAATTAGGAACCGTGCTGTTGATCTGTATCAAATCTTGCCCTCAACTGGACCAGCCACCCTAGACCCTATACTCCTTATTGTAATCAGACATCTTCTCTATACCGTAGAGCTCGCACGTGATCATTCGTGGGAGTCAGATTCAAAGATCCCATAAAAACTTACAGAGCACAAGGTATCTAGTAAGCTTACAGTCCAGCACGATTACAGTCTTTAACACCGATTAACATCAAACTTGTCCCGTTAAGGGCTCACTTACACTTATACAGTAAGGTCTTGACCAAAACACATGCTTTTAACCCAGCTGGTTACCTGACTTTCGTTCAATGAATCACCCGGTCAGATCTGTGTCTCGTCTCTGCTCTCTGTTCCCGTCACTGCCCCCCCCCGCGCCGAAGAAGTGGATGGTTTGGCCCGCACCGCTTGAAGCGCGCAGTTTCGGGACTTTTCAAAATTGCTTTAGGTTAGCGTTTTCCCATGCATGGTTCAGGTCCGATGCTCCGATGAAGAGAAGAAAACAGGTGTTGGTATCCCGGACGAGCCCCCAAATGTTATAATAATTTTTACTTTACTTTATGGATTAAATGAGCAGACGATGGAGACTGAGTATGATTTTAGAATAAAGGGTCAGGTTTTATTCCTTGCAAGGAATCAAGCAAAATACATGTCAGACACAGTTACAGGCTGATGGTTTTGCTCTCTTTCTCTCTACAAAGTAAACATTACATTGCATTTTATATCAGACGGTTCAGACAGTGCTTTGGACAGTGACGATGGTAACTGCCTCTAGAGACCTACAACCCAGAAGCCAGGTGGTACTATGTCTAGGTCTATGTTGAAGGCCAGGGCCTGAACAAAATAACCCACAGTAATAATGAAATAATAATTGGATGAAATATAGAATGTAAAATTCCCATAACATGCCCACTTCATCGCTTTGCACTTCATGTCCATAGCAATAGTGTCATTTATTCCATGCGCGTCCTCCAAACCGGAACTAGCTTGTGACTGCATTTGCTCTCTGTATCCAGCTAGTACCTGTTCAATTCGATTCATAATTTGCTCATCCGTAAACCTCATCTGCGTTCCTTCAGCCACTGGTGCTGGTTCCATAGATTCCTCATCCTCACCGTCAACCCCAGCTGATGACCCTAGCTCCACGGCCTCCTTGAACCAGACGTCCTCGCCGTTGTCCTCTCTCCTCACCGGGTTTACCACTGCATTTGGCCTCCCAGACCACCACGCATCTCGTTCTCCTGAAGAATTCCATTGAGTCCAACCCCATGGTTGGCGAACACAAACTCCACCACTTCCTTCACTCTGCTCAACACTCTTTGTTGCATGTGTAGCCAAATCAACAGTTGGTCTCACAACCGTTTCTCCAGAGATGTTATCAGGTGATGTTGGGGAATATTCTGACGTAGCTGGGGAATTCCAAGGCGTGTCTTCAAACTCTAACACTCCATGGGCCCTCCCAGTTTCCCTTTCCTCAGATCCTGATTGGTAAGACATTTTCCTCTGCAAAAGTTACAAAGTTAGCATCTCGTACCAAGAATCCTTTTCCGCAGCATAGTCTTTATAAGCATTTCGTAACTGTCCTCCTATTAATATCCTTAGTACATCCAAATATGCTCCATATTTCTTCTCAAAGTCCATTGAAGTTTTCTCAATATGCATTTTACCATTAATTTTTAACTATTTGTAGTAAATAAAATGTCCAGTCCTAATTTTACCGTCACTATTTCTATTTTAGTATTTGTGAACAAAGGAGTGCATATACCTGCAGCAGTGTTAACCATATCATATATGTACATCAAATAAACCTCATCCCTTTCTACAACTAATCCTAATGGTAAATTAAAAATACATTTTAATCATTTTCTACAATGTATTGTCTCTATACGCATTTCCACTGGAAAGGTAGGCAATGGATAACCTCGGGATTGTACAGATACAGCATAATATTGTATATGTTTTTGAGTGATTAACTAAAATTGGCCCATAAGGTAATACATTTAATACACTTTGTAATTCTTCATTAAACTGTCCAAATCCTAAACCTTTTCTCCGTCCTCTCCTCTGTCTTTTCTTTTTTGTAAACATAATTATTCCTCCAAATACTCCGTTAGGTTATACATCTCTTCACACACCAGTTCTTCCTCATCCAGGTGACTTAGTTGTAACTCGTCCTGCATACATTGGAAACTGTCCAGAAATTATGTCCTTAGCGCTACTGACTATTAGTTTAATGAACGGCAACACTCAACACAAAACAACCATTGCTATTAATATAACCCCTGCAATTGCTAATCCTATGATTTGAAATAACTTCGACCATGTCAACTGACTTAACCATTTTGTAAACTTCTCCAAACCCTTTGGCCTCGTATTCCAATTAGAACCTAACACATGCTCACTCCTTACACGTTTTAAATTTCTCAAAGCATTTGTAAGGTTCCCTTCATCAGATGTGTGCATAGGAATAGCAGTACAGCATTCTCCGTCAATTAACTGACAGTCTCCTTGCTCTTCAGCTAACATCCCATCCAAAACAAATCTATTCTGTACTGCCATTATTGACGTAGCATGAAATTGTTCCAATTCCTTCAATGGCATCTATTGTCCAATTTATAAACCTCTGTTGGTTGTACCATAAGTAGTTAATCCACCTGCTGTTACGTGCATCGCTCGCAGTGGCCGTGGCCTGCCCTATTCATGGAATCCACCCAAATGTCTCCCCGGAAACAATCCATCCCTCAGAAATAGCTTTGTGTTCATCGGGGATCCCACTCGGGGCCTGATTCCACAAAATATAAACGTCTGAGGCTTCCTTCCATTTTCCATCTGTGCTTCTGGCCTGTCTGACGTGGCTCGCGGTTTTATCAAGCTCTATTACCACTACATGACTCGTTAGCATACTTGGTGCACAGATACTTTCCCAATTCTTAGATAACGTAACTCTAACACTATTTACGTCATCACATAACCAGAATACATCTGCCAAAGGCTGTGTTCCTTTTGCTAACATAGGCAGTCCATATTGCGTAATGAATGTATTATTATGTATAACCCTTAAATATCTCCCATCTTTAATAACCTGCTCACACTGAATAGCAGCTCTTTCAGTTGTCTTACATATGTACAATCTAGCCTCACTAGCATAGCCTGGTCTATAACGTGCTGGTAACGTTTGATATTCGCGCTTAATTCTATCATCCAAAGATGAATTTACCCACATAGCTGCTCTGAGTGAATTGCCTATAGCGATACAAAATGGATGTATTATTTCTTCAGCCATATCCAAAACAGGAGGTATCCAAGCCTCTAATTCAGATTTAATTGTTTTTGGACATATAGTTAAATCATCTGACCAACTTCCCTTACTCCACTTGCTAACTCTACTGTACACATAGCAAAACAATTTCCCTTTGACTCAAAGCATTCGTATGGTGCTACTGCAGGTCAGGGAACAGCTAGACCCATTGCAGTTTGCTTACAGGTCCGAGAGAGCAGTGGAGGATGCTGTCATCACACTGTTGCACTTTATTCTTAAACATCTGGATGGAGCCAAGACACATGCCAGACTTTTATTTGTTGATTTTACTTCTGCTTTTAACACCATTCAGCCATTCCTGCTGGCAGAGAGACTTATGGCTGATTTTAACCTTGATCTTAACTTGGTTGGATATTGGACTTTTTATTAGACAGACCTCAGTGTGTTAGAGTGAATGGTATTTTATCTGATGTGCTCTATTCCTCTACTGGTTCACCCCAGGGCTGCTGTCTCTCCCCTCTTTGTACATTCTGTACACAAACCAGTGTCGCAGTGTGTACAAGGATAGACACATTTTAAAGTTTGCAGATGACTCTGTAATCATCAGCCTGCTCAGAGGGGATGAACAGGACCATGGGCCAGTCCTTAATGACTTTGTTCAGTGGTGTGACCGTTCATTTTTACATATAAATGTGTTAAAAACAAAGGAAATTAAAATAGACTTCCGCAAATCACCACCTTGCCCCAGTGCCACTGTCATCAAGAACACGGACATTGACCTGGTCGACAGCTACAAATATCTCGGAGTCATTCTGGACAATAAACTGTGTTTACACAATGTATTTATTCATGTTTTAATTCCATTTTGCACATTTTTATCTTGTTTTTTAGTGATTTCCATTGTTGATCCTGCTCTTGAGTTGTTGAAGTGTAATTCTATGTTGTATGTTTTTTAAGGAGCATGATGCTGCAAAATTAATTTCCCCAAGAGGGACAATAAAGAAAACTTTGAACTTTGAACTTTGCTTATTTATACTAGTATTTACCTTTACATCCGTACAGTGACCCTTTGTACATTCAATTTCTAACGTGAACGCCCCTTCTTTCCTGCACTGCCTGTATACTGATTCTCCCATAATGATTATTCCATTTGGTCCTATGAACCAAGTTCGATTCAGCATATTTGATCTTGCGTAAGTTACATTTAAACGGTTTCCTAGTGGCAACTCCTCTGCTTCCGCTGCATGCAGACTTAAAGCAAGTGCGCATCTCCTTTGTTCAACTTCAGTCTCGTCTATTACATTATTGTCTAGTCCTATTATTATCAACACTACTGCTATAGTCATGAGTAAAACTTCATTCTCCATCCACAATATCCTGATTCATGCCATTTTTCTGTCTCATAATTCACAGTGATTATGCAGCGTTGGCTGTGTCTTCTTGGCATATGCATCCTTCAGATTATTTTGATAAGAGGTTTCTTTTATTATTGGTATACTTCCTCCCCTCTCTGATCCCATATTAAGGATCACCTGTAGAGTTCCAATACTACTTTGTTTGTCTCTCAGTCTCTTAGAACTTCTTCTTTCCACAGTCTCTTCTGTAATTTCT
Source organism: Neodontobutis hainanensis (assembly GCA_024349245.1). Lineage (NCBI taxonomy): Eukaryota > Metazoa > Chordata > Actinopteri > Gobiiformes > Odontobutidae > Neodontobutis > Neodontobutis hainanensis. The sequence goes on from JALDNG010004026.1 coordinate 23,619, forward strand.
TGTTCACTAGTGGCCTCCTCAGGTAACTGTCTCTTTCTCTTCAAAAAAGTTTTAATTGTCTTTACCTTGAATGGAGCTTTTGCAGGTCGACACTGAGATAGATGATACCACACATTCTTCCCAGACACACTCACAGCACTTTCCGTTGCCAACAGTACCTGGTATGGACCGGACCATCTAGACTCCGCCCACTTACGCCTGATCACTTTGATGTATACCCAGTCACCAGGCTTGACCTGTTGCAATGATGCTTCAATCTCAGTCATATTTTCTCCAGCTGCTTTGACCTGTTAAAATATGACCTTACGGATTTCTGTTAAATGTTGTAAATAACTAGTAAATCCTTTTTCACATTGCTCTAACGGTGGGTTTTCCCCAGGCCCATTATAGTTCGGTACCGAATGGTCTCCTGTCAACACCTCATGTGGCGTTAGATGTGTTATTTTATTGGCCTGTGACCTCATACTCATCAGTGCTAGCGGTAATGCATCTAACCAATTAATTTTATACTGGCTATCTGCTATTATCTTGGCCAATTTCCCCTTCAATATTCCGCTCTTTCATCGGTCCCCTGCGCTTGTGGGTGATATACACAGCCAAACGTTTGCTTAACCCCAAGCTTGGCCATTGCCTGACGCATCACTGCTGATACAAAAGCAGTTCCATTATCGCTGGATAATCTCTTAGGAATCTCAAATCTAGGAAAGACTTCATTACACAGAAACCTAGCAGTTGACTTCGTATCAGGCTTCCGTGCCGCTACTGGCTCTATCTATCTACTGAACCTATACACCACAACCAAAATGTATCTAAATCCTCTAATGCTTTCAGTCATATCAATGTGGTCCATGTATAAATGAACAAATGGACCTGAAACTATTGGAATGTGGCCAAGAGGGGAAACAAAGACTTACTTGATTTATGCAGATTACAGACCTGACATTCTCACAAAAACCTGTCCACAGTGGGGGCTAGCAGAGGCGCCCAGCACGTTATCTGAATTTTCCTCAAAACCTCAGATCTTGATTTATGGTCTGGACAATGGGCCTGCTCTATGACAGTTTTAACTAAGGAGTTTGGTAACACTAAATTACCTTGCACACCTCCCCACAATGTCTTATCTGATCCTGCTAGAGACGTTTTTATAGCGCCTTTCCTAACCCACTCTGCCTTCTCATAAGGACCAGCGTTCTCTTGCTCTTTTCTTATATTGTTCAAGTCGTATAATAGCTCACACTCCCCTGTCAATAACACTGGGACTTGACACACTCCAGAGGCAGCATCTTTGGCCAGTTTGTCAGCTGTATTATTACCTTCGTTTATCAAGTTTTTAATTCTCTGGTGTGCAGCGCATTTCATAACAGCAAGTTTGTCAGGCAACTTTATTGCCGCCAATAACTCTATTGCATCTTTATGTATCACTGATTTCCTGTCGGCCTTCTGAAACCCACGCTGCTCCCAAGTTTTTGCATGAAGATGAACTATGCCATAACCATACTGTGAATCTGTTTAAATGTTAACTTTTAAGCCTTTCACTAGTTTACATGCCTCAGTCAGTGCTTTTATTTCAGCCAGTTGAGCTGAACAAGGCTGTGGAATGGCTGTAGCCTGTATTGTTGTAAAAGTATTGTCTGCATTCAGTTTTACAATGCCATAATAGGAGCGTGGCTTGACCGCTAGGCTGTATAGCAAAATGGCGCCTAAGAAAAATCCAATCCTACCTGACGAGGTGGAGGAGATCAAAAAATCTCTGGACTTCTTGTCGGCGGAGATTTCAACTATAGCAGCACAACAAAAGAAAATCATTGATTTGATGGGGGAAATACAAATGCTAAAAAGGCAAAGCCTGGAGAAGGACCGAAAGATGGCTATCCTGGAGACTCAAGTTGCTGACCTCGAGCAATATACCAGAATTAATGACGTGGTTATCAGCGGTCTGAGAACCAAACACCGGAGTTATGCGAGGGTGGCTGAAGTCGCTGGGCACACTGCTGCCGGAATGAGTGAAGCCTCCGAGGAGGAGAAGGAGTCGCTGGAACAACAGGTGATTTGCTTTTTGGATAGCAAAGGCATCCATGTTGACAGCGGAGACATTGAGGCTTGTCATACCCTGCCGAACAAAAGCAAAATAGCCACTCCATTGGTAATAATCTGGTTCATGAACAGAAAGAAAAAGGTAGCACTCCTCAGGCAGGGAAGGAAATTAAAGGTTTATATCAACGAACACCTCACCAAGAAAAATGCTGACATCGCCAGGAAAGCACGAATACTCAGAAAACAAAACAAGATCCAGGCAACATGGACAGGAAATTGTAAAATATTCATTAAACTACATGGGTCGACACCTGAGGCAGCGAAAGTGCTTCTCATCAGGGATATCAGTGAGCTGGATAAGCTTGAAGAAGGAATGTCTTGAGAGTAACATAGGCCTATATAAGGTAACTGAATACAAACTGAACTTATCAAAAACAATGTCCATGATAAACTCGGGCAGAAACTTATCTGTTAATGAACAACTGAACTTTGAAACTTTCAAATATAGAGAACATAAACCACAAGATTTTGAAAATGATATTGACCCAGATAATAATTTCTATACTGGTACTCAGCCAGTGTGAATATTACACAGTGGAGCAGTTAAATAAATACATTAAAAATGGATGGTACAATATCAGTTATACACTTTAATAGTAGGAGCCTTGCCGCAAACCTTTCAAGAATCAAACAATGCCTAAAACAAGTGGAAAAGAAATTCACAGCAATAGCAAAAACAGAAACTTGGCTTACGGAAGAACATCATGATTTGGTTGAGATTGAGGGATACAAACTGTTTTTCATCAATAGGAAACAATCCAAAGGTGGAGGGGTTGTATATTGACCAAAGATATCAATGTAAAATAGTTAATAAAATGTCTTTTGTTTTAGATACAATTATGGAATGCATCACAGTACAAATTGAAATGGAAAAATCAAAAAACATTTTAATTAGCTGCATTTATAGGAAACTGGGATCAAATATTGACACATTTAAGGGGAAAATAACAGAAATATTTAATAACATAAATAACAAAAAAAATGTTTTTTATTTGTGGAGACTTAAATATTGATTTGCTCAACCCACATGAACACAACAAAACTACAGAGTTCCTTAATTTGATGTATAGTATTGGTTTGTATCCCTCTATCACTCGACCAACTAGAATTACAATAAATGGTGCTACATTAATTGATAACATATTTACCAATGTCCTTGACTATAAAATTGAAAGTGGTTTAATAATAAATGACGTCAGTGACCATTTGCCAGTTTTTGCAAACATACATAGCTACACTAGAACCTGGAAAGACAAAAAAATATACATAATGACCCGACACAGAACCCAAGGAAAAATCAATAAATTCAAAGAGGATTTAAAGAAACAAGATTGGGGAAATGTATATGTAGATAATGCGAATGAAGCTTATGATTCATTTTTGACTGCTGTAATATCAAATTATGAAAAAAAACTGTCCTTTAGTAAAGAAAGAGGTAAAACTGAAATCTGATGAAAAACCGTGGATAACTAATGGGATATTAAACGCATGTAAGAAGAAAAATGTATTATATAATGAATTTTTAAAGAAAAGGACAAAAGAAGCAGAAAATAAATATAAGATATACAAAAACAAACTAACCAGAATTATGAGAAGCAATAAAAAGTACTATTATAGTAAACTACTGGAGTACAATAGAAGCAATATAAGAAATACCTGGAAAGTGCTGAATGAAATTATCAAGAAAAAAAAAGACAAAATGGGACTCACAAATTATTTTCTGACTAAAGATAATATAGAAGTTACGGATATGACCTTAGCTGCAAATGAATTTAATGATTTTTGTTGGAGTTGGTCCAGGTTTGGCGGAGGGGTTTGCAAGGACTGGCAGTATAAATATAAATGATGTGATAAGTAAAAATGTAAATATTAATGAATCTATGTTTGTTAAGGAAACTGATGAAAATGAAATTATAGAGATAGTTAAAACATTTAATAGTAAAAAGTCAACTGACTGGAATGGTATTGACATGTTTATGGTAAAAAGTATTATTGGTTGTATTGTTAAACCTTTAACGCATGTATGTAATCAATCTTTGAGACCGGGGGTTTTTCCAGATAAAATGAAAATGGCAAAAGTGATACCAATATATAAGGCTGGTGAAAAACATACACTTTCAAATTACAGACCTGTATCACTGCTCTCTCAATTTTCAAAAATATTAGAAAAAATATTCTCCAAAAGGCTTGATAACTTCATTTCTAAACATAATATACTGTGTGATCAGCAATATGGATTCAGGACCAATAGGACAACCGCTCATGCACTTATTCAATTAGTGGAAGATATAACAACAGCAATAGAACAAAGAAAATATGCAGTAGGGATTTTCTTGGATCTTAAGAAAGCATTTGATACAGTAGACCACAATTTCTTGATTATGAAATTACAAAAATATGGAATAAGGGGGACCGCACTTTCTTGGTTAAAAAGCTACTTATATAATCGACAACAATATGTGGAACTGCAAAACCAGATTTCAAAGTCAAAGAAAATTACTTTTGGGGTCCCCCAGGGGTCAGTGTTGGGACCATTGTTGTTTAACTTGTATATCAATAATGTATGGGAAGTATCAAAAACAATGAAAACCATTTTGTTTGCTGATGATACTAATTTAATTAGTTCTGGAGAAAATCTGGAACAACTCTTGGATACAGTGGAAAATGAATTACAAAAGATGAAGAGCTGGTTTGATGCAAATAAACTAACACTGAACTTAAGTAAAACTAAATTTATAATATTTGGTAATCGTGCTACAACTGTAAACAAAAAGCTTAGGATAAATGATGTTGAAATAGAAAGAGTAAAAGAAGTTAAATTCTTGGGAGTGATAATTGATGAAAAATTATGTTGGAAGCCACATATAAATTATATAAAGACAAAAATATCCAAATCAATTGCTATATTATATAAAATCAATTACCTATTAAACCAACAAACATTGTACATGTTGTATTGTTCCTTCATACTTCCTTACATTACCTACTGTTTGGAGGTGTGGGGAAACACTTACAAAACCAACACTGAACCAATAGTTATCCTTCAAAAGAGAGCCTTAAGAATTGTAAATAAAACCACCTACAGAGCACCAACTACTCCACTGTTTATTAAATTAAAAGCACTAAAATTTAGAGATATCGTTGACTTCAAAACTGCACAAATTATGTATAAAATAAATAAACAGCAGCTCTCGGACAGCATTCAAGGGTTTTTTCAAATGAGAGAGAGCCATCATCACTTATGAGGAACACTTGTATTTAAGAAGAAATCTATAAGAACAAATTCTAAATATCAGTGCATCTCAACCAAAGGAGTTATTGTGTGGAACAGCTGTAGTAATGAAATGAAATCATGTACAACAATAAGTAATTTTAAAAGACTATTTAAACTAAATATACTAAAGGAATACGAAAAGGAATTGAGGTGATAATATTGAATACAGGTTCATTGGTCTACATGTTAATTATAGTATGGTAGTGTTATTATTTGATTTGTTATAGATAAATGGAAAAGAATGAATAAAAAAAAATGGGAATGTGTGGGTATGCATTTGTATTTATGTATAGGTTTATGTGAACAGAAAATAGGTAGATATAAGATGTATGTAAAGATGTATATATAAGTGAAGCATTCAATTATTTTGTATTTAATTAAAGTATAGAAATAGAGAAATGGGGTAGGACCTGAAAAGTTGTTATGAACTTCTTCCTACTCCTTTGGAACATGAAAAATTACTAATCTGAATTATTTACAATGGAAAGATTGTGCTTAAGTACATGACATAATTTGGCTGTTATTTTAATTTTATATATGTATGCATGAATGTATGTATATATATATTTTTTTTATTTGTATTTTTAATTACATGTTCAAATAAACTAAACTAAAAAAAAAAAAAATAAGGCACATGCATACACTTCTCGTCTCGGAAACAAGATCCATCTACAAATAATGTCAAATCTGCTTCAATAGGATGATTATACATATCTTCTCGTGGTTTTAGAAATGTATCTGTCGATTTCAAGCAGTCATGTGGCTCCCCATCTAAGGGCGTAACCATTTTAGTAGCTGGATTAACCGTATTACAACGTTGTATTATCAATTCAGGGGCAGAGAGTATTACTTCATATCCCGTTCTTCTAGCCTGTGTTAAGACGAATTTAGGACTAGTTAGTAGAGCGTGTAATTGATGACTGGTATACAAAGTTACAGGAAACCCATGGTTATCACTGAAGCTTTTTGAAATGTCGTCACAGCTGACGCTAGTGACTTGTAACACGGCGCTAATCCTTCTTCGACTGTGTCTAATTTTGCACTGTAATAAGCTATAGGTTGTTTTCCAACCGCCGTATCTTGCATCAGAACTGCTGATGAGTAACCATCTCTCTCTGGAACATATAGATGAAACATCTTTTATAGATCTTAATCTGTTTCACACTGTTCCTGAGTAGGACTACATATAAGCAAATCATCTACATACAGGATTACTGTACTCACAACATTCAGATTCTGCAGGTCATTAGTCAGCGCCTGATTGAACTTTGATGGAGATAACTTTAGGCCTTGTGGGAGTCGGCTGTAGGACAGGCTTCTTTCTCTCCCATCTCGGTCATAAAAGGTGAAACAAAACAAATAACGTGAGTCATGATGCAGAGGAATACTGAAGAATGCAGAACATAAATCAATAACCATAAACCACTCTGACTCAGCTGGAATATTAGACAAAATCAGACATGGATCTGGAACAATAGGTCTTTTACCCTCAATAATAGCATTAATTGCTCTTAAATCATGCACCAACCTATAACCCTTTGAATTTGTTCTTTTTTATGGGAAAAATAGGTGTATTACAAGGTCCCTTTAATTCCACTAATACTCCCGCATTAATTAACCCTTCAGTGATTGGCCTAATCCCCTCTACTGCTGAATAACTTAATGGATATTGTTTCTTATTTGGCAGTATACTCCCAGGTTTGAGGCGTATTTGTATTGGCGGTGATGACTTGACCAATCCTACATCTGCTTTTCGACCAGACTTCAGCTGGTACTTGTTCTAATAAAGCATTATGTCTCTCTGATAACACTAATTATTTTGAGATGTTTCTATCTACAATTACCCTTTCAGCTTGGACTATGTCACAAGCTACTATATTTATTTTAAAATACTGATTATCTTCTGAGACACATACTTTGTTGTGTACTGTTGGCAGCCAATTATCAACGCATCTTACAGCCTTTATTATTGGTTTAAGTGCACATGACTCCAGACCTTCCGCCAACATTAATGTGACATGGGGAACAGAGTCCGTGAACAGGAACCAAGATTCAAGTTGGGTGGTAAGCGGCACCGCTACAGCTCCCAGGCTGCTGACATATATGTTGTGACTCATGAGAGAAAAGTTTTTTCCATTCATGTGCTTTTGCCAATTTTCCTCATAATCCGTATTGTCTTGATTTTTATCATACATCATTGTATAATGTAGTGGCGTTTATGGCACACGTAAAGTTTTAAATTGTCTCTCAATCCAGAGTTTCCATCTTAACCAATTTTGTTCAAGTTCCGAGTCTTCGGGCCATCTCAGCCAATAAACAACAGGTTGTATTCTTATGTCCATCACAGCCGTGGCAGACATCATTTTACTCTCTGTGTTATCTGGGAAATCCACCTGGAGACCTATCTGTGTACATGTGATATTAGCTTTTAGCACACACAAGACATCTCTTCCTAGGATATTAATTGGAGAGGTTTTAGAATATAATAATGACGTTCTTAATGTCTTTCCTGCTACAGTCAATTGTACTTTCTTTGTGAGAGGAATAACTTGTGTTTTCCCGGAGAATCCCACTGTTTTTACATTGGTGTCTGATAATTATCTAATGATAATCTGTTCCTTCTTTTCCAATACAAGAATAGGTTGCTCCTGTGTCAACCATAAATTGATAGTCATTATCTTGTATTTTAACTGTAATTATTGGCTCGTCTTGTGATTGAGTAGACACCACTGGCACTATTTTCTCCTCTTTTTTGTTCTCCGGGCACCACTAGTAAGTTCTGCCTGGCCTCATCACCCTTCAGGCAGTTGCCTAAATCTTGGGATTGATGGCCTGCCTGCTGAAGTGAAGTCAGTACTCACAGGATGTTGCATAGGCTGGCCTCTTCCTCTGTATCCACCCCTCGGTGTTGACATTTTTCTATAGCCCCATGGCGCTTGAACCTGAGTCCAAGTGGCTGGTGGCGGTGCCATTTGTCCTGCAAGGGGAGGCTGGAACAGAAAAGAGTTATTCATATCCCTGGCTATGACTGGACATGGTTGCATCTGAGGCTGCAGTTGTTGCATCTGCAGTTGTTGCATCTGCTGTTGTAACAGTTCTTGCTGTTGACAATTTTCTGCTGTCACAATAGGTGCTTGCACTCTCGCTTTTCCTTTTATTTTTGCTACTCAAGTCATTCACTTGAAGCTGTGTTAGTTTATTCACCAAAGTCTTATTCACTTCTTCTTCCCTCTTCTTCTCTCTTCTACACGACTCTACGTGGTGAATGACATGCTCAGCAAACAGACTCCAGTCCATCTGCACTAATCCTACAACTGAGTCCAGTTTAATTTAAACTTCAAGAGGCTTTGCTTTTTAAACCATTACTTTGAACAAACTCTGTGTGGTTTTGTTTAGGTTCCAGGCACTACCTGTTTCATCCCTCCATCTCTTTTGAAAATTGAACAAGAATTTTGATGGACACTCCGTGTAACTTATTTTTTCTGACTCAAGTTTGGATGGGTCTAGTCGTTCAGGAAATATGCATCTGAGTTCTGCTCAGATCCTGGCTCTATGTCCGTTAAAGCCTATGTGGTCTGCCTGATTTCCTTTCATAACCAGTGGCAGCTCAGTAAACATCTCTTCAGTGATATGTCTTCCAACCAGATACATAAGTAATGCCTTAATGTCACCTAACGAAAGTCTAGTAGAAGCTGTCTTAGCTTCTAAATCAAAAACACATTTATTTGCCCCTTGTGACAGATCAGGGAGCCCGTTAGCCAGATCAATCATGTCTGTAAATGACCATGGAATATATTGTGGCTCATTGTGGCCTTTAGTCAGTATTGGATAGATCCCTGCTCCCCCATTGTCCAGTGCTTCGTGTGGGGGAGGGGTCAGTATTCTCTGGCTTCGAAGAGTTATCTCCTCTCTCCTTCTTTCAGCTTTAGCTTCTTCTAAGTCTGCTAATGTTTTTTCAAGGTTTATTCTCCTTCTTGCTCGTCTCTGCAACTCTTCTGCCACTTCCTCCATCTCTCTTGCATGCTTAAATTTTACGAGGGGTGATTTATCACTTCGGACTATACATTCTTCTTATAAGCTTGACTTTATTCTTTCTTTTAAACTTTGTTCTTTCTCTGATAATTTTTTAATTTCATAATCCTCTTCCTTTCCTTTCAGTCTTCTTCTGTAGTCCTTTGGACTTGGACTATATAAACTTTGCTTAGACTCAGAAACACTCGGACTTTGTTTAGCTGGAGAGTAATCTTCATCAGAACTTTCCCCTTTGCCTTTATTTTTGTTTTAAAAGTCTCTGTGCCACTGTTAATTGTTTGTAGTCAGTCTATCTTGTCGGGACTGACTTTCTTTTGGCTTTTTACGACGCGGGCGGGCATTTGCATAATTCCCCTCCTTATCACTCTGATCGGAGGTGCTCTCTTTCCCAGGGGGGAGACGCTGCTGGAGTCGCTGTCATGGTCTCTGCCCAGAGTTCCCCGTCTTGGTTTAGTTAAAGCTAGTTTAAATTTCCCAAATATTTCACCATCCATCTTTTCAGATATTTCTTTCAATGGATATTGTCCAGCAACTTCAGCATAAAGCGGAGGAGCTGTAGGTTCTCTGAAGACTTAGCAACAGTTTTAGAGCCCGTTTCAACTGTTTATGCTTTCCATGAATAATTTTTTTCTTTGAATCTGTCTTAAACCACACTAACACTTCCCTTTCTTTAGCGCGCTTCCCTTCTCGTTTATCACTATTATCCTTTGCCTTATAATGTCTGATGTTGGTTTCAATTTCATTACAACACAGTAAATCAAAACTACCTGTAAGGGGCTATTGTAATGTACTGCATGTTTTTTTATGCCATTTTCTCATACTTCTAATTCGTTTTTTCTTCTGAAGGTTTTTGTTCAATAATTGTTTCCAAAGGGGTCAGAGTGGAAACGATCTTTGTGGTATTAGCTCCCATTCTGACACAACGTGAGGATAAGAATATTTTATCCTTTTCAAATTCTTTTTAGTAATACAAATTTTCTTAACTTTATCCCACTATTACTAATTATTTGAGGGATATTAATGCTATTATTCTAACTTTTGCCGTCGGCTTCCCCTCAATTTTATTTAAAGTTTAGTTTTTATCTTCTTTTACTTGTTCTATTAATTTTATTATCCTTTTAATAGATTTTTTGAATCTTCTCTAGCTCAATTTAACTATATTTAATATTAATATATATTCTATATTTAAATTCATCCGGAAAATAGGATGAACTTAGTTTTCCCTTTATGAAGATCCCTGTCTTCCACTTGGCCTCGTTCCCGTTCAGACACCTGCGCTCTCGGCCAGGTTCTGTTTAAACGTCTCTCTGTAGACCGTTTCTATTTTTAACTAAATTTCCTCCGGAGGATACAATCAGTGTTTTTCTGACTATAATCTGTGGATAGAAATAGCCTTTAGTTCCTCGCAATTTTCCGTTTGCGCGCTAAATTCTTCTTAGAGTTAAAGTCTACACCATATTTAGATAATACCTCTGGATTTTTAATTTCTTCCTTGGAGTATAAGCAACGTTTTTGTGATGTTGTAACCTAATTTCACGTCATTTTTAGCATATATCCACTGGATAGAAATTAATTCTAACCCTTTTCTTTAAACTGCACCAGTGTGTCTCTCTCTGTTTCTACACACTTGCCTATTTTTATTAGCCCTAATAAGGTTCTCAACCCCTGAGACTTTTATGGCTCTTTAAGCCTTCACTTCTTTCCCACTAATCTAGGTTCTTTTGAGGCGAGTTTTTTAAGCGGTCTCTTCCTATCTGTTACCCCCCTAAGCTGCACCCCGACATCTGACCATACCAAATAATAAAAGGTCTGCTCACCCTCTCTGGTCTCTGCGCCTGGCATGCTTCCTCTGGGTGTTCAAACAGAAAAAGTTTCTCTTTCTCAGTTCCACTTCTGGCTGACTGGCCAAATGTTGTGTCCAAACCTGACCTCTCAGTCTTTGACACAATCGGATGGAATAAGTCATGAACCAACATTTCAATGCCATAGAGTATTTATTGTTCACAACCAATACAATAAACAACCCGAGTAGACACACCTGCTCTACTGAAGATTACACATTAGACCCAAGCTTTTATACAGTTTTCACATGACAGTTTATTTATGTCTATTTCGTTAGGGCTGCATCTTCTTCCTTTGAAACCTGGTTTCTCCAGACAAAGACTCTCTGTCCTGTCCAATAAATTTTCCCTGTGTGTGTTTGCACAACCACCTTATCATGATTTAAACCATACATTTTTGACATCATGTTTTCTCTTTTACCTTCCCATGGTCCTAGCTGTGTTATCATAACATATTCTCATCCATGCATAACTATAAATCCTAAAATAAGTAACATAAACCACCCAGAAGTTAATAATTACCTAAGCACACAAAAACAAACCCTTCACATAGAAATATTACACAACAGATCGGAGACCGCCTGGGAAAACCAGGTGCTGTGGGCTTTTTGTCATGCAGACTCACCACTCTCTGGATAATAACTAATGAATTTAGGTCATCTCGACATACTCTGTTCTCACCTTGTTTATTATTGAAGTACTAACCAGGCTTGACACTGAATAGCCGCATTGCAATATGGCTTACCGATGGCTCTAAATTACAGTTGATCAAGGAGGGGCACTGCGGCAAAATTTGCCCTGCATTGGATTTCTATTGGGCTTGTCTGTGGTTGCTATGTCTTGAAACCAATATTATCTGATTGATTTATTCTGTCATGCACAAATAACATTTTGTACTTCTTTATCTTTACCAAAAAAAGTCTGGAACCCTCAGTCATGGTGCACACAATTCAGGGTTACCTTTAGTGTCCTTTTACATGTATTTGCAATGCCACATTGGTGTTGTAGTTCCTGTCTTCCATTGATTTGTGTAGCACAATTCATGCATACAGCAATTCAAAGTGATTGACAACTACAGGAGACTCTGCCTATACTAAACTATAAATACACTGACGATGACTGCGTATGTGGCTTACGGCCATACCACCCTTAGCACGCCCGATTTCATCCGATCTCGAGAGCTAAGCAGGGTCGGGCCTGGTTTGTATTTGGATGGGAGACCGCCTGGGAATACCAGGTGCTGTAAGCTTTTTGTCATGCCGACTCGCCACTCTCTAAGTCCCTGTTAGCCGTTGATTTGTATAGGGCAATTCAAAGTGATTGACAACTACAGGAGACTCGTCTATACTAAACTATAAATACACTGACGATGACTGCGTATGTGGCTTACGGCCATACCACCCTTAGCACGCCCGATCTCGTCCATCTCGAAAGCTAAGCAGGGTCGGGCCTGGTTAGTACTGGGTTGGGAGACCGCCTGGGAATACCAGGTGCTGTAAGCCTTTTGTCATGCAGACTCACCACTCTCTGGATAATACCTAATGAATTTAGGTCATCTTAACATACTCTGTTCTCAACTTCTTTATTATTGAAGTACTAACCAGGCTTGACACTGAATAGCCGCATTGCAATATGGCTTACCGATGGCTCTAAATTACAGTTGATCAAGGAGGGGCACTGCGGCAAAATTTTCCCTGCATTGGATTTCTATTGGGCTTGTCTGTGGTTGCTATGTCTTGAAACCAATATTATCTGATTGATTTATTCTGTCATGCACAATTAACATTTTGTACTTCTTTATCTTTACCAAAAAAAGTCTGGAACCCTCAGTCATGGTGCACACAATTCAGGGTTACCTTTAGTGTCCTTTTACATATATTTGCAATGCCACATTGGTGTTGTAGTTCCTGTCTTCCGTTGATTTGTGTAGCACAATTCATGCATACAGCAATTCAAAGTGATTGACAACTACAGGAGACTCATCGTCTATACTAAACTATAAATACACTGACGATGACTGCGTATGTGGCTTACGGCCATACCACCCTTAGCACGCCCGATCTCGTCCGAACTCAGAAGCTAAGCAGGGTCGGGCCTGGTTAGTACTTGGATGGGAGACAGCCTGGAAATACCAGGTGCTGTAAGCTTTTTGTCATGCCGACTCGCCACTCTCTGAGTCCCTGTTAGCCGTTGATTTGTATAGGGCAATTCAAAGTGATTAACAACTGCAGGAGACTCGTCGTCTATACTAAACTATAAATACACTGACGATGACTGCGTATGTGGCTTACGGCCATACCACCCTTAGCACGCCCGATCTCGTCCGGTCTCGAAAGCTAAGCAGGGTCAGCCTGGTTAGTACTTGGATGGGAGACCGCCTGGGAATACCAGGTGCTGTAAGCTTTTTGTCATGCAGACTCACCACTCTCTGGATAATACCTAATGAATTTAGGTCATCTCGACATACTCTGTTCTCAACTTCTTTATTATTGAAGTACTAACCAGGCTTGACACTGAATAGCCGCATTGCAATATGGCTTACCGATGGCTCTAAATTACAGTTGATCAAGGAGGGGCACTGCGGCAAAATTTGCCCTGCATTGGATTTCTATTGGGCTTGTCTGTGGTTGCTATGTCTTGAAACCAATATTATCTGATTGATTTATTCTGTCATGCACAAATAACATTTTGTACTTCTTTATCTTTACCAAAAAAAGTCTGGAACCCTCAGTCATGGTGCACACAATTCAGGGTTACCTTTAGTGTCCTTTTACATATATTTGCAATGCCACATTGGTGTTGTAGTTCCTGTCTTCCGTTGATTTGTGTAGCACAATTCATGCATACAGCAATTCAAAGTGATTGACAACTACAGGAGACTCGTCGTCTATACTAAACTATAAATACACTGATGTGGCTGGCTTACGGCCATACCACCCTTAGCACGCCCGATCTCGTCCGAACTCAAAGCTAAGCAGGTGCAGGTTTGGGCCTGGTTAGTACTTGGATGGGAGACCGCCTGGGAATACCAGGTGCTGTAAGCTTTTTGTCATGCCGACTCGCCACTCTCTGAGTCCCTGTTAGCCGTTGATTTGATTTGTAGGGCAATTCAAAGTGATTGACAACTGCAGGAGACTCGTCGTCTATACTAAACTATAAATACACTGACGATGACTGCCTAGGTGGCTTACGGCCATACCACCCTTAGCACGCCCGATCTCGTCCGATCTCGAAAGCTAAGCAGGTTCGGGCCTGGTTAGTACTTGGATGGGAGACCGCCTGGGAATACCAGGTGCTTTAAGCTTTTTGTCATGCCGACTCGCCACTCTCTGAGTCCCTGTTAGCCGTTGATTTGTGTAGGGCAATTCAAAGTGATTGACAACTGCAGGAGACTCGTCCAATACTAAACTATAAATACACTGACGATGACTGCATATGTGGCTTACGGCCATACCACCCTTAGCACGCCCGATCTCGTCCGATCTCGAAAGCTAAGCAGGGTCGGGCCTGGTTAGTACTTGGATGGGGGACCGCCTGGGAATACCAGGTGCTGTAAGCTTGTTGTCATGCCGACTCGCCACTCTCTAAGTCCCTGTTAGCCGTTGATTTGTATAGGGCAATTCAAAGTGATTGACAACTGCAGGAGACTCGTCGTCAATACTAAACTATAAATACACTGACGATGACTGCATATGTGGCTTACGGCCATACCACCCTTAGCACGCCCGATCTCGTCCGATCTCGAAAGCTAAGCAGGGTCAGCCTGGTTAGTACTTGGATGGGAGACCGCCTGGGAATACCAGGTGCTGTAAGCTTTTTGTCATGCAGACTCACCACTCTCTGGATAATACCTAATAATTTTAGGTCATCTCGACATACTCTGTTCTCAACTTCTTTATTATTGAAGTACTAACCAGGCTTGACACTGAATAGCCGCATTGCAATATGGCTTACCGATGGCTCTAAATTACAGTTGATCAAGGAGGGGCACTGCGGCAAAATTTGCCCTGCATTGGATTTCTATTGGGCTTGTCTGTGGTTGCTATGTCTTGAAACCAATATTATCTGATTGATTTATTCTGTCATGCACAAATAACATTTTGTACTTCTTTATCTTTACCAAAAAAAGTCTGGAACCCTCAGTCATGGTGCACAAAATTCAGGGTTACCTTTAGTGTCCTTTTACATGTATTTGCAATGCCACATTGGTGTTGTAGTTCCTGTCTTCCGTTGATTTGTGTAGCACAATTCATGCATACAGCAATTCAAAGTGATTGACAACTACAGGAGACTCGTCGTCTATACTAAACTATAAATACACTGACGATGACTGGGTATGTGGCTTACGGCCATACCACCCTTAGCACGCCCGATCTCGTCCGATCTCGAAAGCTAAGCAGGGTCGGGCCTGGTTAGTACTTGGATGGGAGACCGCCTGGGAATACCAGGTTATGTAACCTTTTTGTCATGCCGACTCGCCACTCTCTGAGTCCCTGTTAGCCGTTGATTTGTGTAGGGCAATTCAAAGTGATTGACAACTACAGGAGACTCGTCGTCTATACTAAACTATAAATACACTGACGATGACTGCGTATGTGGCTTACGGCCATACCACCCTTAGCACGCCCGATTTCATCCGATCTCGAGAGCTAAGCAGGGTCGGGCCTGGTTTGTATTTGGATGGGAGACCGCCTGGGAATACCAGGTGCTGTAAGCTTTTTGTCATGCCGACTCGCCACTCTCTAAGTCCCTGTTAGCCGTTGATTTGTATAGGGCAATTCAAAGTGATTGACAACTACAGGAGACTCGTCCTATACTAAACTATAAATACACTGACGATGACTGCGTATGTGGCTTACGGCCATACCACCCTTAGCACGCCCGATCTCGTCCATCTCGAAAGCTAAGCAGGGTCAGGCCTGGTTAGTACTGGGTTGGGAGACTGCCTGGGAATACCAGGTGCTGTAAGCTTTTTGTCATGCAGACTCACCACTCTCTGGATAATACCTAATGAATTTAGGTCATCTTAACATACTCTGTTCTCAACTTCTTTATTATTGAAGTACTAACCAGGCTTGACACTGAATAGCCGCATTGCAATATGGCTTACCGATGGCTCTAAATTACAGTTGATCAAGGAGGGCACTGCGCAAAATTTTCCCTGCATTGGATTTCTATTGGGCTTGTCTGTGGTTGCTATGTCTTGAAACCAATATTATCTGATTGATTTATTCTGTCATGCACAATTAACATTTTGTACTTCTTTATCTTTACCAAAAAAAGTCTGGAACCCTCAGTCATGGTGCACACAATTCAGGGTTACCTTTAGTGTCCTTTTACATATATTTGCAATGCCACATTGGTGTTGTAGTTCCTGTCTTCCGTTGATTTGTGTAGCACAATTCATGCATACAGCAATTCAAAGTGATTGACAACTACAGGAGACTCATCGTCTATACTAAACTATAAATACACTGACGATGACTGCGTATGTGGCTTACGGCCATACCACCCTTAGCACGCCCGATCTCGTCCGAACTCAGAAGCTAAGCAGGGTCGGGCCTGGTTAGTACTTGGATGGGAGACAGCCTGGAAATACCAGGTGCTGTAAGCTTTTTGTCATGCCGACTCGCCACTCTCTGAGTCCCTGTTAGCCGTTGATTTGTATAGGGCAATTCAAAGTGATTGACAACTGCAGGAGACTCGTCGTCTATACTAAACTATAAATACACTGACGATGACTGCGTATGTGGCTTACGGCCATACCACCCTTAGCACGCCCGATCTCGTCCGGTCTCGAAAGCTAAGCAGGGTCAGCCTGGTTAGTACTTGGATGGGAGACCGCCTGGGAATACCAGGTGCTGTAAGCTTTTTGTCATGCAGACTCACCACTCTCAGGATAATACCTAATGAATTTAGGTCATCTCGACATACTCTGTTCTCAACTTCTTTATTATTGAAGTACTAACCAGGCTTGACACTGAATAGCCGCATTGCAATATGGCATACCGATGGCTCTAAATTACAGTTGATCAAGGAGGGGCACTGCGGCAAAATTTGCCCTGCATTAGATTTCTATTGGGCTTGTCTGTGGTTGCTATGTCTTGAAACCAATATTATCTGATTGATTTATTCTGTCATGCACAATTAACATTTTCTACTTCTTTATATTTACCAAAAAAAGTCTGGAACCCTCAGTCATTGTGCACACAATTCAGGGTTACCTTTAGTGTCATTTTACATATATTTGCAATGCCACATTGGTGTTGTAGTTCCTGTCTTCCGTTGATTTGTGTAGCACAATTCATGCATACAGCAATTCAAAGTGATTGACAACTACAGGAGACTCGTCGTCTATACTAAACTATAAATACACTGACGATGACTGTGTATGTGGCTTACGGCCATACCACCCTTAGCACGCCCGATCTCGTCCGATCTCGAAAGCTAAGCAGGGTCGGGCCTGGTTAGTACTTGAATGGGAGACCGCCTGGGAATACCAGGTGATGTAAGCTTTTTGTAATGCCGACTCGCCACTCTCTGAGTCCCTGTTAGCCATTGATTTGTATAGGGCAATTCAAAGTGATTGACAACTACAGGAGACTCGTCGTCTATACTAAACTATAAATACACTGACGATGACTGCGTATGTGGCTTACGGCCATACCACCCTTAGCATGCCCGATCTCGTCCGATCTCGAAAGCCAAGCAGGGTCGGGCCTGGTTAGTACTTGGATGGGAGACCGCCTGGGAATACCAGGTGCTGTAAGCTTTTTGTCATGCAGACTCACCACTCTCTGGATAATACCTAATGAATTTAGGTCATCTCGACATACTCTGTTCTCAACTTCTTTATTATTGAAGTACTAACCAGGCTTGACACTGAATAGCCGCATTGCAATATGGATTACCGATGGCTCTAAATTACAGTTGATCAAGGAGGGGCACTGCGGCAAAATTTGCCCTGCATTGGATTTCTATTGGGCTTGTCTGTGGTTGCTATGTCTTGAAACCAATATTATCTGATTGATTTATTCTGTCATGCACAATTAACATTTTGTACTTCTTTATATTTACCAAAAAAAGTCTGGAACCCTCAGTCATTGTGCACACAATTCAGGGTTACCTTTAGTGTCCTTTTACATATATTTGCAATGCCACATTGGTGTTGTAGTTCCTGTCTTCCGTTGATTTGTGTAGCACAATTCATGCATACAGCAATTCAAAGTGATTGACAACTACAGGAGACTCGTCGTCTATACTAAACTATAAATACACTGACGATGACTGCGTATGTGGCTTACGGCCATACCACCCTGAGGGCGCTAGAGAGCAACAGGAAGTGTTGGCTGCTGTAGGGAGAGGAAGGCTCTCCTCCATTTTTGATTTTCTGTTAGTTTTTTTTTTGAGCAGTTTTTGGAGTTTAGTTTATTTTCTGTGAAGAGTTTCAGTTTAAACCACCTAACAGCAGCTTTTTGCGGGCTGGAGGGTGGTTAATCTCTTTGTTTTGAGTGTTTACAATGGACGGATTTTTGGAAAACGACACTGGACTGGCTGGAGAGAAATGTATGGCAAACGACACTGGACTGGCAGGAGAGAGACGAATGGCAAACGACACTGGACAGGAGAATCGACAGCGAGCAGGATATGGTAAAAATCAAGAAGAAAGAGATAAATTTGGTGAAAGGAGATACTTAAAGGAGGCAACTGTGATTGTGAATGTGAAGAATGTAAGTGAAGTAAAGGCTGGGGATATTATTAAAGCGGTGACTGACAAATGTGGGTATGGGGAAATCTTGGCACTAAGGCCAAGACAAGGACAAGAATATGAGCTCACTATGGAAAAAGAAGAAACTTGTGATAAGCTGACGGAGGGATTATTAATAAAGGGAGTGAACTGTGAGATAAGAAAACTGCAAAACAGAGACTATGTTGTCTCTTTCATGCACCTTCCCGCCTATGTAGCTGATGAAGAGATTTTAAATAAACTGGAGGGTTGGGGGGTTGCCTCAATTTCAAAAATAAAGCGGCGTGTTTATCCGGGCACCAACATTGAGGATGGGACAAGATATGTAAAGACGCGGTTCCCGAAGGAGGTGGCCTCCCTCCCTTACAGCACAAAAATTGAGACGGCAGAAGGTCCACAATATTTTCGGGTGATGCACAGCCATCAGGTGAGGACTTGTCGGATGTGCATGAGCCCAGACCATGTGGTGAAAGACTGCCCGGAGTTCACATGCCATAAATGCGAGGAGAGAGGCCACTTCGCGAGAAACTGCAACGCTGTGACGTGCCCGGATTGTAATTTGGTTTTAAATAAGTGTGAGTGTTGGATGCAGGGTGAGGAGGAGGAGCAGCGGGCGGGCGGGCAGGTGCATGAAAGAGATAACCAGCAGAGAGACGATGGAGGAAGAGTTCGAAGTGAAGGACTGGAACTAAATAAGGATATGGAACAACAGAAAGAGTGTAACAAACCTATCATACAAACACAACAGGAGGGGGGAATTTGGACACAGATAGAGTTGACTGACAGCTTGAAAAATGCATTGGATACTATGGAACTGGATGATGAAAGGAATAAAGGATTGAGTGATGCACAACAGGAGGGAATTTTATTTACACTGATGGATGGGACGGACAGTGTGCAAAAGGAGATGGAAGAAGAAGGATTTAATGATGCTATAAAAAAGTGTGAACAAGGACAGGAAAATGAGGAGACGCAGGGGAAGTCATCAAAAAGAAGAAGATCTGTGAAGGTAATGCCAAATTTAGATACTGCAAGAAAAAGAGTGCTTAAAGAAGATGGTTCTGAATGTACAAATAAGTATGAGCTGCTAAAGGATTTGGAGGAGAAAGACTGAGTTTATGGGTTTTATGCATGTTATCATAGGTTTAATGCTGTTAAGAATAGTGACTTTTAATGCTAGGGGACTGTCAGACATGGGAAAATTCAAAAAAGTGAAAGAAATGTGTAAAGGAGAAGATGTGATTTTATTACAAGAAACTAACTGGAAGGAAGAGTACATGACTGAAATAAGAAAAAGTTGGAGAGGAGAAATTTTATATAATAATGGCGATGGGAGGCTGGGAAGAGGAGTTGCAGTATTAATAAAAGAAAAAAGTGGGGTATTGTGTAAAACAATATATAATGACATGGATGGGAAATGTATGGCGATTGAAATGGAGTATGAGGAGAAAAAAGTTATTGTAGTTAATATTCATGCACCAACAGTAGAGAATGAAAAAAAGGAATACTTTAATAAATTAAGAGAAGTTTTAAAGAAAAATAAGGAAGTTATTATGATGGGTGATTTTAATACTGTTTTCAGTAAATTAGAAATGGGAGAGGGAATGTCTTTTAAAAATGATAAAGGAAGAAAAGAACTGAAATTATTAATGGAAGAAAATAATATAATTGATGTATGGAGAGAAAGAAACGAAAAAAAGAAAGAATATTCAAGGAGGCAATTAGTGGGGAATTTTATGTGTAAGACAAGAATTGATTTTATTTTATGTACAAGGAACATTGAAGGATTTATTGGCAATATTAAATATGAAGAATCGAGCTTAAGTGACCATAAACCAATTTTTATGCAAGTAGACTGGAGTTCAGTGAAAAAAGGGCCGGGGGTATGGGTTTTAAATGCAGAGGTTTTGAAGAATGAGGACTATGTGTTAAGTATTAAAAAAATTATTGAAAAAGAAAAGGAGAATGGAATGTACAGCGAAGATAAAAGGATATGGTGGGAAAATGTTAAATATTTAGTTAAAAAATTCACAATAAAGTACAGTAAATTAATACAGAGAAATAAGAGGAAGGAGGAGAGAGAAATAAGAGAAAAATTGGAAAAGGAAATAAATGAGAATGGGAAAGATATACAAAAAATAAAAGAATTGGAGGATTTGTTGAAAGATATAGAAGAAAAAAAATATGAAGGTGCAAGAATAAGAAGTAAAGCTAAATATACTGTGGAGGATGAAAAATGTACAAAATTTTTTTTTGATTTAGAAAAAAATAAGAGGGAAGGCTGGAATGATTAAAGAAATAAGAGGAAAAAATGGTCTAGTGGTGGAAACTAATGAGGAAATATTAGAAGAAATAAAAGTTTACTATGAGAACCTGTTTAGTACTGAGAGTGTGGGGGTAGAAGAAAAACAGGAGTTTCTGAATCAAATAAAAACAACAGTAGGAGAAGTAGACAAAAAAGAGTGTGATGAAGAGATAAGAGAAGAAGAGATTAAAAGAGCAATAAGTGAATTAAACAAAAAGAAAAGTCCAGGTGTAGATGGATTGGGGAGTGAATTTTATATAGTTTTTAAAGATTTTTTAACTAGCGTTTTAAAGGAAGTATATGTAGAGGTGTTTAAGAAAGGAGAATTAAATCAAAGAATGGGAATGGGCTTAATGAAATTGATATACAAGAGAAAAGGAGAGAAGACAGATTTAAAGAACTATAGACCAATTACAATGCTGAATACTGATTTAAAGATTTTATCGAAAATTCTAGCCAACAGATTGAAAGAAGTCATGCCGAGTATAATTAAAACTAACCAAGTGTATGGAGTGAAAGGGAGAGACATAGGATTTCTATTGGGCCTGTCAGTAGTTGTTATGTCTTGAAACCAATATTATCTGATTGATTTATTAACATTTTTCTGTAAGCTTTTTGTCATGCCGACTCGCCACTCTCTGAGTCCCTGTTAGCCGTTGATTTGTATAGGGCAATTCAAAGTGATTGACAACTACAGGAGACTCGTCTATACTAAACTATAAATACACTGACGATGACTGAGTATGTGGCTTACGGCCATACCACCCTTAGCACGCCCGATCTCGTCTGATCTCGAAAGCTAAGCAGGGTCGGGCCTGGTTAGTACTTGGAAGGGAGACCGCCTGGGAATACCAGGTGCTGTAAGCTTTTTGTCATGCAGACTCACCACTCTCTGGATAATACTTAATGAATTTAGGTCATCTCGACATACTCTGTTTTTAACTTCTTTATTATTGAAGTACTAAGCAGGCTAGACCCTGAATAGCCACATTGCAATATGGCTTACCGATGGATCTAAATTACAGTTGATCAAGGTGGGGCACTGCGGCAAAATTTGCCCTGCATTGGATTTCTATTGGGCCTGTCAGTAGTTGCTATGTCTTGAAACCAATATTATCTGATTGATTTATTCTGTCATGCACAATTAACATTTTGTACTTCTTTACATTTACCAAAAAAAGTCTGGAACCCTCAGTCATGGTGCACACAATTCAGGGTTACTTTAGTGTCCTTTTACATGTATTTGCAATGCCACATTGGTGTTGTAGTTCCTGTCTTCCGTTGATTTGTGTAGCACAATTCATGCATACAGCAATTCAAAGTGATTGATAACTACAGGAGACTTGTCGTCTATACTAAACTATAAATACACTGACGATGGCTGTGTATGTGGCTTACGGTCATACCACCCTTAGCATGCCCGATCTCGTCCGATCTCGAAAGCTAAGCAGGGTCGGGCCTGGTTAGTACTTGGATGGGAGACCGCCTGGGAATACCAGGTGCTGTAAGCTTTTGACGGCCATACCACCCTGAGGGCGCTAGAGAGCAACAGGAAGTGTTGGCTGCTGTAGGGAGAGGAAGGCTCTCCTCCATTTTTGATTTTCTGTTAGCATTTTGTGAGCAGTTTTTGGAGTTTAGTTTATTTTCTGTGAAGAGTTTCAGATTAAACCACCTAACAGCAGCATTTTGCGGGCTGGAGGGTGGTTAATCTCTTTGTTTTGAGTTTTTACAATGGACGGATTTTTGGAAAACGACACTGGACAGGCAGGAGAGAGACGCATGGCAAAAGACACTGGACTGGCTGGAGAGAAATGTATGGCAAACGACACTGGACTGGCAGGAGAGAGACGAATGGCAAACAACACTGGACAGGAGAATCGACAGCGATCAGGATATGGTAAAAATCAAGAAGAAAGAGATAAATTTGGTGAAAGGAGGTACTTAAAGGAGGCAACTGTGATTGTGAATGTGAAGAATGTAAGTGAAGTAAAGGCTGGGGATATTATTAAAGCGGTGACTGACAAATGTGGGTAAGGGGAAATCTTGGCACTAAGGCCAAGACAAGGACAAGAATATGAGCTCACTATGGAAAAAGAAGAAACTTGTGATAAGCTGACGGAGGGATTATTAATAAAGGGAGTGAACTGTGAGATAAGAAAACTGCAAAACAGAGACTATGTTGTCTCTTTCATGCACCTGCCCGCCTATGTAGCTGATGAAGAGATTTTAAATAAACTGGAGGGTTGGGGGGTTGCCTCAATTTCAAAAATAAAGCGGCGTGTTTATCCGGGCACCAACATTGAGGATGGGACAAGATATGTAAAGACGCGGTTCCCGAAGGAGGTGGCCTCCCTCCCTTACAGCACAAAAATGGAGACGGCAGAAGGTCCACAATATTTTCGGGTGATGCACAGCAATCAGGTGAGGACTTGTCGGATGTGCATGAGCCCAGACCATGTGGTGAAAGACTGCCCGGAGTTCACATGCCATAAATGCGAGGAGAGAGGCCACTTCACGAGAAACTGCAACGCTGTGACGTGCCCGGATTGTAATTTGGTTTTAAATAAGTGTGAGTGTTGGATGCAGGGTGAGGAGGAGGAGCAGCGGGCGGGCAGGTGCATGAAAGAGATAACGAGCAGAGAGACGATGGAGAAAGAGTTCGAAGTGAAGGTCTGGAACTAAATAAGGATATGGAACAACAGAAAGAGTGTAACAAACCTATCATACAAACACAACAGGAGGGGGGAATTTGGACACAGATAGAGTTGACTGACAGCTTGAAAAATGCATTGGATACTATGGAACTGGATGATGAAAGGAATAATGAATTGAATGATGCACAACAGGAGGAAATTTTATTTACACCGATGGATGGGACGGACAGTGTGCAAAATGAGATGGAAGAAGAAGGATTTAATGATGCTATAAAAAGGAGTGAACAAGGACAGGAAAATGAGGAGATGCAGGGGAAGTCATCAAAAAGAAGAAGATCTGTGAAGGTAATACCAAATTTAGATACTGCAAGAAAAAGTGTGCTTAAAGAAGATGGTTCTGAATGTACAAATAAGTATGAGCTGCTAAAGGATTTGGAGGAGAAAGACTGAGTTTATGGGTTTTATGCATGTTATTATAGGTTTAATGCTGTTAAGAATAGTGACTTTTAATGCTAGAGGGCTGTCAGACATGGGAAAATTTAAACAAGTGAAAGAAATGTGTAAAGGAGAAGATGTGATTTTATTACAAGAAACTAACTGGAAGGAAGAGTACATGACTGAAATAAGGAAAAGTTGGAGAGGAGAAATTTTATATAATAATGGTGATGGGAGGTTGGGAAGAGGAGTTGCAGTATTAATAAAAGAAAAAAGTGGGGTATTGTGTAAAACAATATATAATGACATGGATGGAAAATGTATGGCGATTGAAATGGAGTATGAGGAGAAAAAAGTTATTGTAGTTAATATTCATGCACCAACAGTAGAGAATGAAAAAAAAGAATACTTTAATAAATTAAGAGGAGTTTTAAAGAAAAATAAAGAAGTTATTATGATGGGTGATTTTAATACTGTTTTCAGTAAATTAGAAATGGGAGAGGGAATGTCTTTTAAAAATGATAAAGGAAGAAAAGAACTGAAATTATTAATGGAAGAAAATAATATAATTGATGTATGGAGAGAAAGAAATGAAAAAAAGAAAGAATATTCAAGGAGGCAATTAGTGGGGAATTTTATGTGTAAGACAAGAATTGATTTTATTTTATGTACAAGGAACATTGAAGGATTTATTGGTAATATCAAATATGAAGAATCGAGCTTAAGTGACCATAAACCAATCTTTATGCAAGTAGACTGGAGTTCAGTGAAAAAAGGGCCGGGGGTATGGGTTTTAAATGCAGAGGTTTTGAAGAATGAGGACTATGTGTTAAGTATTAAAAAAATTATTGAAAAAGAAAAGGAGAATGGAATGTACAGCGAAGATAAAAGGATATGGTGGGAAAATGTTAAATATTTAGTTAAAAAATTCACAATAAAGTACAGTAAATTAATACAGAGAAATAAGAGGAAGAAGGAGAGAGAAATAAGAGAAAAATTGGAAAAGGAAATAAATGAGAATGGGAAAGATATACAAAAAATAAAAGAATTGGAGGATTTGTTGAAAGATATAGAAGAAAAAAAATATGAAGGTGCAAGACTAAGAAGCAAAGCTAAATATACTGTGGAGGATGAAAAATGTACAAATTTTTTTTTTGATTTAGAAAAAATAAGAGGGAAGGCTGGAATGATTAAAGAAATAAGAGGAAAAAATGGTGTAGTGATGGAAACTAATGAGGAAATATTAGAAGTAATAAAAGTTTACTATGAGAACCTGTTTAGTACTGAGAGTGTGGGGGAAGAAGAAAAACAGGAGTTTCTGAATCAAATAAAAACAACAGTAGGAGAAGTAGACAAAAAAGAGTGTGATGAAGAGATAAGAGAAGAAGAGATTAAAAGAGCAATAAGTGAATTAAACAAAAAGAAAAGTCCAGGTGTAGATGGATTGGGGAGTGAATTTTATATAGTTTTTAAAGACTTTTTAACTAGCGTTTTAAAGGAAGTATATGTAGAGGTGTTTAAGAAAGGAGAATTAAATCAAAGAATGGGAATGGGCTTAATGAAATTGATATACAAGAGAAAAGGAGAGAAGACAGATTTAAAGAACTATAGACCGATTACAATGCTGAATACTGATTTAAAGATTTTATCTAAAATTCTAGCCAACAGATTGAAAGAAGTCATGCCGAGTATAATTAAAACTAACCAAGTGTATGGAGTGAAAGGGAGAGACATAGCAGATACAACTATTAGTATAAAAGATACGATAAGATGCAAACATGAAAGCAATAAAGATGGGTTTATTATCAGTCTAGATTTTGAGACAGCTTTTGATAGGGTGGAGCATGGGTTTTTATTTGATGTTTTAAAAGTTTTGGTTTCGGAGAGAATTTTATGAAATGGATCAGGATTTTATACAAAGGTGCAATAACAAAAATTAAATGTAATGGGTTTTTAACACAGAGTTTTAAAATTACTAGATCGATAAGACAAGGATGTCCGTTGTCAGCTCTATTATATTCTTTAGTTGCAGAGCCATTGGGATTGGCGGTAAAACATGGGGAGGATAAAAGGCATAGGCATAGAAGGAGGGGAAAATAAAATTTTTCAATATGGATGATACAACATTATTGTTAAAAGATTTGGAGAGTGTGAAAAAGGCAATTCAAATTGTACAAAAGTATTGTAGGGGATCAGGAGCAAAAGTAAATGAGGACAAAACATTGTATATGAGATTTGGAGGGGCACCAGTTTTAACAGAACATTTTACCTTTAAGGAAACTAAAGAAATGAAGATATTAGGTGTTTTAATGGGGAGGGATGAAAAGAAAGCGGAAGTAACTATGTGGGAAGAAGCGTTAGGAGGGATAGAAAGGAGAGTGAATTTTTGGAGAATGAGAACTTTAACTTTGAAAGGGAAGGTTCTAGTTCTTAATGTTTTAATGGTTTCGAAATTGTGGTATATTTTATATGTGTCATCTATGCCGTTGTGGGTAGAAAAAAGGCTGAAAAAATGTTTTTTAGATTTTTTTATGGGAAGGGAAGCCAGCAAGAATAGCACACAACACCTTAATAGGAGCAGTGAAGAAGGGAGGACTGGGGTTAATGGATGTGGAACAAAGAAAGAACAGCTTGAGAG
Organism: Neodontobutis hainanensis; assembly: GCA_024349245.1. Lineage (NCBI taxonomy): Eukaryota > Metazoa > Chordata > Actinopteri > Gobiiformes > Odontobutidae > Neodontobutis > Neodontobutis hainanensis. The sequence continues at coordinate 50,639 of JALDNG010004026.1, forward strand.
TGAAAATAATAAAAAAAGTATTTGGATGAAGAAAACGAAGTGGCATGGAAGAGAACAATGGGGCATTTTTTAAGTAAGTGTAGTAATTTTAATTTGGGGGACAACATTTTATGGATGAAAGTTAAAAAATGGATGATGGAGGGGCTGCCAGATTTTTATAAAGAACTGATAGGGGCATGGGGCAAATTTTTAAAGAATGTGCATTTTAAGCCACAAGGCAGAGAGAACATTTTAAACCAGTCTATATTCTTAAACAACGGCATTTTAAGTCAAGGGAAGGAGTTTTTTTTTAAGAAGTGGTGGGATGTGGGAATCATGAAAGTCAGAGATGTTTTATATGAATACAAAGAGGGGTTTTTACCAGTGCAATACATTGTGGATGTGATGGAGGAGGCAAAGGAGGATTATAGCAGAAGAGAGATAATAAACAAGTATGAAATAATTAAGAAAGCAATACCTCAAGAGTGGATAAAAAGAATTGACAAAATGGAAGAAGAGAAAACTGGAAATGAAGTGTATGTGAGGCAAGGGGAAAAACTGTGTGATTTTAAAAAATGTACTGTGAAAATGTTTTATTGTGTTTTTAGAGAAAATGTATTTAAGAAACCTGTCGCAAATGAATACTGGGAACGGATGTTCAATGATGTAAAAGAAGAGAACATTTGAGGGAACATGAATGGTAAAATTGTACAGACGAAACTGGAAAATATGGAGTATTTCATCAGGAACAAAGCAGTGTTCACAGATGTGATTTTAAACAAAATTGGGATGGAGGAAAGTGCCACATGTAAAGTATGCCGAGATGCAAATGAAGGTTTCTTACACTTGTTTTTATATTGTGATGAGCTGAAAGATTTTAATGAGAGATGTAAAAACATGATTAAAATTTTGAGAGGAGTTGAAATAGGGGAATTTGAGTGGGAAAAGGTGTTCATGTTGGGAATTAATGAAAATTGTAAAAACAAGAAGATCATTAATTTACTTGTGATGTTGATGAAAAGTGCGGTATGGGAAAGAAGAGTAGTGGTGAAAAAGAAAAAGGTTTTAATTGATGTGTGGGAAATGTTTAGGAGAAAAGTTGAAAAATATGTCAAATGTATGTTTTATTATTTTAAGTTGGAGGGAACAATGAATAATTTTTTTTATGTATTTACTCAGGAGGTCATAAAAGTTCTAAAGGAGTGGGAGATAGAAATGTCATTTTTAAAAGACTAATCAGTGTTAAAAAGTCGTGTGACATGTTCAAACCTGTTAATTTGTTGTGTCAGATGTAAATAAAAAAAAAAAAAAAAAAGCACGCCCGATCTCGTCTGATCTCGAAAGCGAAGCAGGGTCGGGCCTGGTTAGTACTTGGATGGGAGACCGCCTAGGAATACCAGGTGCTGTAAGCTTTTTGTCATGCCGACTCGCCACTCTCTGAGACCCGGTTAGCCGTTGATTTGTATAGGGCAATTCAAAGTGATTGACAATTACTGGAGACTCGTCGTCTATACTAAAATATAAATACACTGACGATGACTGTGTATTTGACTTACGGCCATACCACCCTGAGCACCCCCGATCTCGTCCGATCTCCAAAGCTAAGCAGGGTCGGGCCTGGTTAGTACTTGGATGGGAGACCGCCTGGGAATACCAGGTGCTGTAAGCTTTTTGTCATGCCGACTCGCCACTCTCTGAGACCCTGTTAGCCGTTGATTATTATAGAGCAATTCAAAGTGATTGACAATTACTGGAGACTCGTCGTCTATACTAAACTATAAATACACTGCCGATGACTGCATATTTGGCTTACGGCCATACCACCCTTAGCACGTCAGATCTCGAAAGCTAAGCAGGGACGGGCCTGGTTAGAACTCGGATGGGAGACTGCCTGGGAATACCAGGTGCTGTAAGCTTTTTGTCATGCAGACTCACCACTCTCTGGATAATACCTAATGAATTTAGGTCATCTCGACATACTCTGTTCTCACCTTCTTTATTATTGAAGTACTAACCATGCTTTACCCTGAATATCCGCATTGCAATATGGCTTACCGATGGCTCCAAATTACAGTTGATCAAGGTGGGGCACTGCAGCAAAATTTCCCCTGCATTGGATTTCTATTGGGCCTGTCAGTGGCTGCTATGTCTTGAAACCAATATTATCTGATTGATTTATTCTGTCATGCACAATTAACATTTTGTACTTTTTTACATTTACCAAAAAAAGTCTGGAACCCTCAGTCATGGTGCACACAATTCAGGGTTACTTTAGTGTCCTTTTACATGTATTTGCAATGCCACATTGGTGTTGTAGTTCCTGTCTTCCGTTGATTTGTGTAGCAGAATTCATGCATACAGCAATTCAAAGTGATTGATAACTACAGGAGACTCGTCGTCTATACTAAACTATGAATACACTGACGATGACTGCATATTTGGCTTACGGCCATACCACCCTTAGCACGTCCGATCTCGAAAGCTAAGCAGGGTCGGATCTGGTTAGTACTTGGATGGGAGACCGCCTAATGAATACCAGGTGCTGTAAGCTTTTTGTCATGCCGACTCGCCACTTTCTGAGTCTCTGTTAGCCGTTGATTATTACAGAGCAATTCAAAGTGATTGACAATTTCTGGAGACTCGTCGTCTATACTAAGCTATAAATACACTGACAATGACTGCATATTTGGCTTACGGCCATACCACCCTTAGCACGCCCGATCTCGAAAGCTAAGCAGGGTCGGGCCTGGTTAGTACTTGGATGGGAGACCGCCTGGGAATACCAGGTGCTGTAAGCTTTTTGTCATCGCCACTCTCTGAGACCCTGTTAGCCGTTGATTATTATAGAGCAATTCAAAGTGATTGACAATTACTGGAGACACGTATATACTAAACTATAAATACACTGACGATGACTGCGTATTTGACTTACGGCCATACCACCCTGAGCACCCCCGATCTCGAAAGCTAAGCAGGGTCGGGCCTCGTTAGTACTTGGATGGGAGACCGCCTGGGAATACCAGGTGCTGTAAGCTTTTTGTCATGCAGACTCACCACTCTCTGAATAATACCTAATGAATTTAGGTCATCTCGACATACTCTGTTCTCACCTTGTTTATTATTGAAGTACTAAGCAGGCTAGACCCTGAATAGCCACATTGCAATATGGCTTACCGATGGCTCTAAATTACAGTTGATCAAGGTGGGGCACTGCGGAAAAATTTGCCCTGCATTGGATTTCTATTGGGCCTGTCAGTAGTTGCTATGTCTTGAAACCAATATTATCTGATTGATTTATTCTGTCATGCACAATTAACATTTTGTACTTCTTTATATTTACCAAAAAAAGTCTGGAACCCTCAGTCATTGTGCACACAATTCAAGGTTACTTTTAGTGTCCTTTTACATGTATTTGCAATGCCACATTGGTGTTGTAGTTCCTGTCTTCCGTTGATTTGTCTAGCACAATTCATGCATACAGCAATTCAAAGTGATTGACAACTACAGGAGACTCGTCGTCTATACTAAACTATAAATACACTGACGATGACTACTTATTTGGCTTACGGCCATACCACCCTGAGCACGCTAGGGGGCGATAGAGGCAAAAGTTGACGTTTTTGGAGTTTGGGGAGAAAGACTCTCCACCATTTTGAAGATTTCTGTTTTGTTTTTTTTACGTTTTTTTGAATATAATAGCTTTTGACTGTTTGTTTTTTATAGTTTTTTGGGACCACCTTGCAGCAGCTTTTGCTGACTGGAGGGTGGTTATATTTTTTTGTAAATGATGGACGGATCAATGGCAAATGACCATGGACTGGCAGGAGAGGGCCGCATGGCTAAAGACAATGGACTGGATGGAGAGAGACGCTTGGCTAAAGACCCTGGACTGGATGGATAGAGACGCTTGGCAAAAGACCCTGGACTGGATGGAGAGAGACGCTTGGCAAAAGACCCTGGACTGGATGGAGAAACACCTATGGCAAAAAATCCTGGATTGGCTGGAGAAAGACACATGGCAAACAACACTGGAATGGAATATAGACGACGAGTAGGACAAGAAAAAAAACGAGAAGCTGGAGAAGTAAGGAAGTATTTAAAGGAGGCAATGGTGATTGTGAACGTGGAGAAAGTAAATGAGGTTAGAGCTATGGATATTATTAAAGTAGTGAAGGAGAAATGTGGACAAGGGAAAATTCTGGGATTAAGACCAAGGCAAGGAAAGGAATATGAACTAACAATGGAAAAGGAAGAAGAATGTGAAAATTTGTTTGATGGACTGATAATTAAAGGTGTAAATTGTGAAGTAAGAAGCCTGCAAAATAGGGAATACGTGGTTTCCTTCATGCACCTGCCAATCTACCTGGATGATAATTATTGAAAAATTGGAGGGATGGGGAGTTAATCCAATATCAAAAATTAACAGAAGACACTACCCAGGCACAGAAATAGAGGATGGAACAAGGTTTTTAAAAGTAAGGTTCCCCAAAGAGGTGGCCTCATTGCCATACAGCACGAAGCTGGAAACAATAGAAGGGCCGCAGTATTACAGGGTGATGCACAGCCATCAGGTGAAGACGTGTAGGCTGTGTATGAGCACGGAGCACCTGTTAAAGGACTGCCCAGAATATCATTGCTATAAATGTCAAGAGTGGGGACATTTTGCCAGAGAGTGCAATGCGGTAAGGTGCATGGAGTGTCAGGAAATTTTAAATAAATGTAAGTGTGAGATGGAGGAAGAGGAAGGAGGAAGGGAAGATCAGGCGGATGGACAGGTGCATGAAGGAAACGGCGAGGAGGAGGAACAAATGGACGAAAGACAAGAGGAAGAAGGAATACAACAAAAAGAAATGGAAGGAGAAATGAGCAACAGAGAGCAAGGAGAAAGAGAGACAGAGAACGTCAATGAGAAAAAATGAACAGGAAGTGGAACAGAACTCGAAAGAAATGGAGATATCGGACAGTTTGAACAATGTTAAAGAAATGGACAGTGAAGGAGAAATGAAGATGGACAACATGGACAAAGGGGGAAGAGGAAAAATTAGAAGAAGAACAACAGGGATAAAACCAAACTTGGAAGGGGTAAGAAAAAAAATAATGAAAAAGATAACAAACAGATATGATGTACTAAGGGACCGGGGGGGAGATAGTGATGAATAATGTTAATTAAGATTTTAATTTTCTTTTTAATTTTAATGGTTTTAAGTTGTGTTACTTTTAATGCAAGGGGATTGATGGACATAGGTAAATTTAGAAAAGTAAAAGAAAAATGTAAAAGGGAAGACATAATTGCACTGCAAGAAACAAACTGGAAGGAAGATGTAATGAATGAGTATAAAAAGATGGGATGGAGGTATTTTTTATAATAATGGCGATGGAAGGTTGGAGAGAGGTGTGGCTTTTTTGATGAAGGATGAGGTGTTTAAAACGTGTAAAATTGTATACAAAGAAAAAAATTAGGGAAATGTATGGTTGTTGAGATAAAATATGAAGGAAGAATTTTGATTTTAGTAAACGTACATGCACCAGTAGAGGAGAAGGAAAAGAGAGAATTTTTTAATGTTTTAAGAAATATTGTACGGATGTATAAAGAAATAGTAATGATGGGGGATTTTAACAAGAATGTTTTTTAAAACTGATACAGGTAGAAAAGAATTAAAAACATTAATGGAAGAAAATAATATGATAGATGTGTGGAGAGAAAGAAATGAAACAAAAAAAGAATATTCAAGGAGGCAGATAGTGGGTAATTTTGTGTGCCAAACTAGATTTAATTTTGTTTTATGTAGTAGAAATATGGAAAATTTTATAGAAAAAATTAAGTATGAGGATGCTGTTTGTAGTGATCACAGGTTTTTGTTTTGTTTTAAAATTACCAGATCGATAAGACAAGGGTGTCCGCTGTCAGCATTATTGTACTCACTTGGATCGGAACCGTTAGGTTTGGCTATAAAACAAAAAAGAGGGAATAGTAGGGATAGAAATTGAGGAAATGAAGGCAGAAGGGAAAGTTTACCAATATGCAGATGATACAACAATAATTGTGAAAGGAAAGGAAAGTGTAATAGAAGTTATGAATGTTGTAAAAGAATGCTGTAAAGGATCTGGAAGCAAAGTAAATGAAGATAAGACAGTATATATGAGATTTGGTAAAGCTATGGTTTTAAGGGATTGTTTTAACTTTAAAGAAGTGGAAGAAATGAGGATTTTAGGTATTTTAATGGGGAAGAATGAGAAGAAAGCAAGAGAGGAAATGTGGGAGGAACTAGTAACAAAGAGAGAGGTTACAATTTTGGAAATTGAGGACACCAAAACTTGAAAGGGAAGGTTTTAATATTGAATGTTTTAATGGTTTCTAAGTTGTGGTATGTTCTATATGTATGTGAGATGCCGTTATGGACAGAAAAGAGGTTGAAGAAATGCTTTCTTGACTTTTTATGGGACGGTAAACCAGCAAGGATAGCATATAACACAATTTTAGGGGCTTTAGATAAGGGAGGTTTAGGGTTAATGGATGTGGAACAAAGGAAAAAGGCATTGAGAGTGAAAATAGTTAAAAATATTTACAAGAAGTGAACAGAATTGAGTGGAGAAAAACAATGAAATATTTTTTAAACAAATGTGGGAATTTTAAGATGGGGGACGGAGTTCTATGGATGAAAACAAAAAGTTGGATGACAGAAGGATTACCTGAATTTTATAGGAAATGTTGAGTGCCTGGGGGAATTTTTAACAAACATAATGTACAATCCACAAGGGAGAGAAAACATTTTAAATCAACCTTTGTTTCTAAATGGCAACATTTTAAAACAAGAGAAAGAAATATTCTATAAGAAATGGATGATTGTGGGGATAACAAGAGTGAGAGATGTTTTGTATGAGTTTAAAGAGGGGTTTTTACCAATACAATATATTGAAGATTCAATGGAAGAGGCAAAAGAAGAATACAGTAAACAAGAAATAACAAACAAATATGAAATAATTAAAAACGCAATACCAAAAGACTGGATTAAAAAGAATAGAGAACATGGAAGAAGAGAAAACAGAGAAAAAAATTTATGTGAACCTGGGAGAAAAAACTTACGAGTTTAAAAAATGTTTAATAAAAATGGTTTACTGTGTGTTTAGAGAAGGTGTCTTTAAAGAGCCAATTGTAAACGAGTACTGGGTAGAAAAATTTAAAGAGTTAATTCACTTATTGCTCTTTTAATCTCTTCTTCTCTTATCTCTTCATCACACTCTTTTTTGTCTACTTCTCCTACTGTTGTTTTTATTTGATTCAGAAACTCCTGTTTTTCTTCTTCCCCCACACTCCTCATAGTAAACTTTTCTTTCTTCTAATATTTCCTCATTAGTTTCCACCACTACACCATTTTTCCTCTTATTTATTTAATCATTCCAGCCTTCCCTCACAGTATATTTAGCTATTAGGGTGTTGTGTGCTATTCTTGCTGGCTTCCCTTCCCATAAAAAATCTAAAAAACATTTTTTTAGCCTTTTTCCTACCCACCACGGTGCATATATATATATATATATATATATATACCACAATTTCAAAACCATTAAAACATTAAGAACTAGAACCTTCCCTTTCAAAATTAATGTTCTCATTCTCCAAAAATTCACTCTCCTTTCTATCCCTCCCAACGCTTCTTCCCACATCGTCATTCCCATTCTTTAGTTTTCTTAAAGTTAAAATGATCTGTTAAAACTGATACCCCTCCAAATCTCATATACAATGTTTTGTCCTCATTTACTTTAGCTCCTGATCCTCTACAATACTTTTGTACAATTTGTATTGCATTTTTCACACTCTTTGGATCTTTTAACAATAACGTTGTGTCATCCGCGTACTGAAACATTTTATTTTCCCCTCCTTCTATGCCTATGGCTGTGTCCAAATTCAGGGTCTACATCCTTCGGAGTCTTCATTTGAAGGATGTTACGTCACAGCGCCGCGACGAAGGCTGTCCAAATTAGTAGGATCCTTCAAATGCGGCCCACAAATACGTCCTCCTTTTCCCCGAATTGGAAGGATGGGTGTGGTGGATCCTTTCCGTCCTACCTATCCCATAATTCTTTCGGCAGAGCGTAATGGCCAACGGCGGCGGTAGCGGAGTGGGAGAGGAGTATGCTTTTAGATGTAAGTTTTTTTTAAAAAAATAGCTTTTAAAAAAATATATATTCAGTGGTTGTCTAGTTAGGCTTTTTTTTTTTTTTTTGCGTTAAGTATTTTTTTTTTCACATTTGTACGTTTATATGTACAAAAAACATTACTTTTGTAAACTAGCTTCTTCCTTACTGCCTGTGTAATGTCCCCTTACACACAGCTAATTTGTTAGTGATTGAAGCTGTTTTTAACGCTTCCAGGGACGAAAGAGCAGACAGGATTTTATAAAGCTCCGGGGAGAGAACAATGAGCTCTTCACCGGAGCAAAGAACTCTGCCACTGTGGGATGGAGGTACAGGAATAAATCTATTTAGAAATCCCATTGTAATATGAAGGGAGTTTTGTTTCTTTTTAGTTTTGTGCAGTGCATAGAACATTTCCTGCAGTCATTAAACAGCTGAAACATTTTCTTACTTCTCTTGTTTTGTCCTTTTGTTGTATAATTCTGCACAGTATTGTTCCACAATTGTCGTTTTGATATCTGTGATTAACACAATTCCAATAGTTTTGGAGAAGATGGGTCTGTCTGGTAAAGTGACACCAGCCCAAGCAAAGAAAAAGTGTGACAATTTAAAAAAGAAATATAAAGTATGTCCATATTGAAGAATAATAAAGATAATACAAAGTTTATTTGCTTGCTTAATAAATACATTATTAGAGGCATAGCGTGATAGAGATGTAGTTTGCTGCTTAGTTGCACAGAATGTTCTTTTACAGATAATGGCATAGTTGAAAAACACCAGGTGCTGATGTGGCCTTGGATGTTGCTGGGAGGAACTGAAACGCCGCCTGTCCAGTGAGAAGACTGTTAGAATAGATTCATGCATATTCATATTGTGCCTTACATGTACTGGGCAACTCAGATGACTCGTTGTCTCTTTGATGGTCAAGAGGACAACACAGATTGTGTGTTAGGGACCTGAGACCCAGAATATTCTGTATTAGCTTATTTTGTTAGAATAAATTGCTTGGTGGATAATTCCTCGTCGCCTGGCTCATTTCTCTCGATTCTAAACATGCTCCAATTGTTAGACTAAAGCTTAATTAAGTAAATGTAAAAGTATAGGAGTCAGATAGACATTGTTTAAGTTTAGTTCTAACAATATATATAAAATAATATTTAAGTTTAAGCTTACATGTTTTGTGAACAGTTTATATTTTTCACTTGTCTTTAGGAATGCAAGTATCCAGGGTCAGGAGAGGAGTGAGTGGGAAGCCCATTGCTGCTACTTGGCCCTGGTTTGTCCAAATGGATGAGGTTTTAGGACAAAGGCCTTCAATTTGCCCCCCTGTCCTTATTGCCTCCATCCCCAGGGCCAAGTGCAGCAGTGAGTGACCAAGAGGAGAGAGCGGAAGAAGAGAGGGAAGGTGATAGGCAGCCAGCAGCGAAGAAGAGGAGAAGGGACAGTGACCAGGAGCTGGTAGACCTCATCAGGGAGGACATGAGGCAGCAGAGAGAGGCTGAAGAGAGGAGAGCACAGGAGAGCAGGGAGAGGATGGACAGGCTTTTCTCCATTCTGGAGCGTTGGGTCCCCAAATAATTTATTTTTTCTTGGGGTGGGAGGGACTAAATTTTTTTCATTGTTAGCTTCAGTTGTTTGAAATAAATTGATTGAAATAAATACTTGTCATTCTTTAATAATTCTCTTAATATATTAAAATATTCCTTTTTTCATTCTCTACTGTTGGTGCATGTATATTAATTACAATAACTTTTTTTCTCCTCATACTCCATTTCAATCGCCATACATTTCCAATCTGTGTCATTATATATTGTTTTACATGATACCCCATTGTTTTCTTTTATTAACACTGCAACTCCTCTTCCCAACCTCCCATCACCAAATTTCTCCACTCCATCGTTCCCTTATTTCCGTCATGTACTCTTCCCTCCAGTTAGTTTCTTGTAATAAAATCACATCTTCTCCCTTACACATTTCTTTCACTTTTCCAAATTTTCCCATGTCTGACAGCCCTCTAGCATTAAAAGTCACTATTCTTAACAGCATAAAGTATATAAAGCCATGCATAAAACCCATACAACTCAGTCCATCTCCAAATCCTTTAGCATCTCATACTTATTTGTACATTCTGCAACATCTTCTTTAAGCACTTTTTTTCCTTGCAGTATCTAAATTTGGCATTACCTTCACAGATCTTCTTCTTTTTGATGATTTCCCCGGCATCTCCTCATTTTCTTGTCCTTGTTCGCCCTCTTTTGTAGCATCCTTTATTTCTCCTTCGTCCATCTCCTTTTGCCCACTGTCCATCTCATCCATCAGTGTTCCTAATGTTCCCTCCTGTTGTGCATCCCTCAATACTTTATTCCTTTCATCCTCCAGTTCCATTGTATCCAACCCATTTTCCAAGCGGTCCGTCAAATCTATCTGTGTCCAAATTCTCCCCTCCTGTTGTGTTTTTATGATGTGTTCGTTACCCTCTTTCTGTTGTTCCATATCCTTATTTAATTCCCTTCCTTCACCTCTAACCTTTTCTCCATCTTCTCGCTGCTCGTTATCTCTTTCATGCCCCCGCCCGCCCTCCCGCTGCTCCTCCTCCTCCTCCTCCTCAACCTGCATCCAACACTCACACTTATTTAAAACCAGATTACAATCCTGGCACCTCAGCGCATTACAATTTCTCGCGAAGTGGCCTCTCTCCTCGCATTTAAGGCACGTGAACTCCGGGCAGTCCTTCACCACATGGTCTGGGCTCATGCACATCCGACACGTCCTCACCTGATTGCTGTGCATCACCCGAAAATATTGTGGACCTTCTGCCGTCTCCATTTTTGTGCTGTACGGGAGGGATGCCACCTCTTTCGGGAACCTCGCTTTTACGTATCTTGTCCCATCCTCAATGTTGGTGCCCAGGTAAACACGTCTCTTTATTTTTGAAATTGGGGCAACCCCCAAACCTCCAGTTTATTTAAAATCTCTTCATCAGCAATGTAGGCGGGCATGTGCATGAAAGAGACAACATAGTCTCTGTTTTGAAGTTTTTTTATCTCGCAGTTCACTCCATTTATTAACAATTCCTCCATCAGTTTATCACACGTTTCTTTTTTCCATTGTTAGCTCGTATTCTTGTCCTTGTCTTGGCCTTAGTGCCAAGATTTCCCCATTTCCACATTTTTTAATCACTGCTTTAATAATATCCCCAGCCCTCACCTCATTTACATTCTTCACATTCACAATTACTCCTCCTTGAACCGCCACCTTATCGTGGTGGAGGGGTTTGAGTGCCCGGATGATCCTAGGAGCTATGTTGTCGGGGGCTTTATGCCTCTGGTAGGGTCTCCCAAGGCAAACAGGTCCTAGGTGACGGGCCAGACCAAGAGCGGTTCAAAACCCTTTATGGACGCTTTAAAAACAAGGACCGTTACGTCGCCCGGTATGGCGCAACCGGGGCCCCACCCTGGAGCCAGGCCCGGGGTTGGGGCTCAAATGCGGCGCCTGGTGGCGGGTCTTCCCCACGGGGCCCGGCCGGGCTCAGCCCGAAGAGCGACGTGGGACCGACCTCCCGTGGGCCCACCACCTGCAGGAGGAACCGTAAGGGGCCGGTGCAATGTGGATTGGGTGGCAGTCGGCGGGAGCCTCGGCGACCCAATCCCGGACACAGAATCTAGCTCTAGGGACATGGAATGTCACCTCGCTGGCGGGTAAGGAGCCTGAGCTTGTGCGGGAGGTTGAGAGATACCGACTAGAGATAGTCGGGCTCACCTCCATGCACAGCTTGGGCTCTGGAACCCAAATCCTCGAGAGAGGCTGGACTCTCCACTATTCTGGAGTTGCCTGCGGTGAGAGGCGGCGGGCCGGTGTGGGTTTGCTCATTGCCCCCCGGCTCAGCCGCCATGTGTTGGAGTTCACCCGGTGAACGAGAGGGTCGCTTCCCTGCGCCTTCGGGTTGGGGATAGGTCTCTCACTGTTGTTTGTGCTTACGGGCCAAATGGTAGTGTAGAGTACCCGGCCTTCTTGGAGTCTCTGGGAGGGGTGCTGGAAAGTGCTCCAACCGGGGACTCCATCGTTCTACTGGGGACTTCAATGCTCACGTGGGTAGCGACAGTGACACCTGGAGGCGTGATTGGGAGGAACGGCCCCTGATCTGAACCCGAGTGGTGTTCTGTTATTGGACTTCTGTGCTAGCAACAGTTTGTCCATAACGAACACCATGTTCAAGCATAAGGGTGTCCATCAGTGCACGTGGCACCAGGACACCTAGGCGGAGGTCGATGATCGACTTTGTAGTTGTTTCATCTGACCTCCGACCGTATGTCTTGGACACTCGGGTGAAGAGAGGCGGAGCTGTCAACTGATCACCACCTGGTGGTGAGTTGGATCCGATGGCGGGGAGAAGGCGGGACAGACTTGGCAGACCCAAACGTACTGTGAGGGTCTGTTGGGAACGCTTGGCCGAGTCCCCTGTCAGAGAGATCTTCAACTCCCACCTCCGACAGAGCTTCGACCAGATCCCGAGGAGACTGGAGACATTGAGTCCGAGTGGACCATGTTCTCCACCTCCATTGTCGACGCAGCCACTCGAAGCTGTGGCCGCAAAGTCTCCGGTGCCTGTCGTGGCGGCAATCCCCGAACCCGGTGGTGGATACCGGAAGTAAGGGATGCCGTCAAGCTGAAGAAGGAGACCTATCGAGCCTGGTTGGCTTGTGGGACTCCTGAGGCAGCTGATAGGTACCGGCAGGCCAAGCGGGCTGCAGCACGGGTGGTTGTGGAGGCAAAACTCGGGTCTGGGAGGAGTTCGTGAGACCATGGAAAAAGACTATCGGTCGGCCTCGAAGAAATTCTGGCAAACCGTCCGACGCCTCAGGAGGGGGAAGCAGTGCCCTGCCAACACTGTTTACAGTGGAGGTGGAAATCTGCTGACCTCAACTGGGGATATTGTTGGACGGTGGAAGGAATACTGAGGATCTCCTCAACCCCACCGACACGTCTTCCAATGAGGAAGCAGAGGCCGAGGGCTCAGAGGTGGACTCGTCCATCACTCAGGCTGAAGTCACTGAGGTAGTTGGGAAGCTCCTCGGTGGCAAGGCACCGGGGTGGATGAGATACGCCCGAGTACCTCAAGTCTCTGGATGTTGTGGGGCTGTCTTGGTTGACACGCCTCTGCAACATCGCGTGGCGGTCGGGGACAGTACCTCTGGACTGGCAGACCGGGGTGGTGGTCCCTCTTTTTAAGAAGGGGACCGGAGGGTGTGTTCCAACTACAGAGGGATCACACTCCTCAGCCTCCCGGAAAGTCTATGCCAGGGTACTGGAGAGGAGAATGCGCCGATAGTCGAACCTCAGATCCAGGAGGAACAATGCGGTTTTCGTCCCGGTCGTGGAACACTGGACCAGCTCTATACCCTCTCCAGGGTGCTGGAGGGTTTATGGGAGTTTGCCCAACCAGTCCACATGTGCTTTGTGGATCTGGAGAAGGCATTCGACTGTGTCCTCGTGGTGCCCTGTGGGGTGCTCTGGGAGTATGGGGTCCGGGGCCCTTTGCTAAGGGCTATCCGGTCCCTGTACGACGGAGCAGGA
>JALDNG010004027.1:0-21780 GCA_024349245.1 Neodontobutis hainanensis
CCCGCTACCTCGGTACCCAGTGAAAGGGTATTTTCAACAGCAGGGGATATTGTAAATGCCCAGAGGTCTCTTCTTCTCCCTTGTAATGTAGATCTTTTGATCTTTCTAAAGAAAAACTTGAACATTAGCTAAAGGATAGTTCAGTGTTTTTCAGAAGGGTTTTGCCAGACTGTTTAAGGATTTTTTATCAGTTTCTCCCCTTCAATGTAGATATTTTGATCTTTCTGATAAAAAACATGAACATAAGCTAAATGATAGGTCAGTGTTTTTTTTAAAAGGCTTTTTGACAATTTTATTTAAGTTTAAGTTATGTTCCTAAATACCAGTTTTAAAAGGCTGCTTTTATTTGCCTTGCACATTTAAACCTGACTTAACTTTGTTTGCACTTAAAGGGAATTCCCTATTGTTTACAGTTATTGTAGTTGCTTCTTAACTTGAAAATTGCACAGAAGAATCAGTTATGCAACCAAATATTACTATATAGAAAATTGATGTTCCTAATTATAACTTGCACTTTTAAAAGCACTATGTGTTCAGCATTTTATGTTTTCATGGATCTGAATACAACAATAAATTAACTGTTGACTGGCAAAAGCAGAATAAATGTCAGTATTTTTTTACTATTATCATCCCAAACTCTATCGTGAGCTATTTAACAATACCGTGAGCGTTTCCACAATATCGCAATAAATATTGTACCGTAAGGTCAATATCGAAATTTTATCGTACCGTGAGATTTTGATATCGTTACATCCCTACGCCTGAATGCATGATTTATTCATGGCTTTGTTGTGTGAAAGTTGCAAAAATCCGTGACTGGATGGTAACAACCAGCGCAACTACCCAGTGCTAAAGGGGTATGCAACATCAATTTTGGCATCCCCAAAAATTTTTTTATAAATAATTGTTAACTACTACTAGCAAATGTTTGCTACCAAACAATATAGAGCGCTGTTTAGTTCATACTAACCTGTAAGTACCCAGGTTGAAACTCCGTTTGGACGCTATGAACTAAGCAGTGTTGATTGTTTGTTTTCCAAGTTATAATCATAGCAATTTATTGATCTCACTTTAAGTCCTACCTGTTAAATATCACCATCCACTTGTTTATCAGCTGTCCCATACCTTGACACAGCATCTCCTTTTCCCTCTTTCTTTCTTTTTTGTTTTATCCATCTTTCAAAGACAACTGTGTGCGTACTGTGACAACTAATACATAACTTTACCTACTCACACAGCGCTCAGGGCGCCAGCCACGCCCACTCGCAATATTCCATTTATTCTATTTATAAAATCTAATGAGGGTGCCTACTGTTGCTTGTTGGTCATCTAAAATGTTATATAGTATTGAGGAAATACTGAAATGATTTAAAAACGCACAACAGCAGCTAAGCTATGTTTTTTTTTTTTTTCTAATACCATCGCTTTGGCGCCTCAAGGTGCTGCGCCCTATGCGCCGCATATGCTGCATACCCCCTTTTTGCGCTACTGGTAACAACCATGGGTGCTGCTCTTTAAAGCTCATGTCTGACTGATGCAGTCTTCCGCCCACACAGATTAAATCATTCTAGTCCAGAAATGGATTAAAGTCTTTAATTTTTGAGTCCTTGTACACATTTCCACCATGTTTCAGTTAATTTATTTCTCTCTCAAAACTGTCATGTTGTCCATCCCTTTTCTACATTTGCCAGGTCTTCTGCTGTTAGTTCTCCTCTTTTCTTGTCCTTTGAACGACATTTGTGGAGAAAACTTTGTCCATACAGTGACTCAGTTTGTAGCTTACTGTACCTTTCGAGTGGTAGCAAAGGTTCAGATCGCAGCCTTTCACTGTTACTAAGATTTACTGTGACATGACATGCATTAAGTTTAGCTTCCACCTCTTTTTCTGTAAGTGTTTTGTCTTTTGTTTCTGACAGTGTCATTTGAAGCTCTTTAGATGTCAAAAATGGCGGTCCTGACCACCAGAGCTCCTCATCCTTCAACCTTGTCGCTGGTTGACCTGTTGTTGTGAGATCCGCTGAATTCATTTTTCCATTACAGTGTGACCATAGTTCCCGTGGTGTTAAGGTTTGTATCTCCATTACTTGTTGGCAACAAACTGTTTCCCTTTTTTAGATGAGCTGCGTACCCATGGATTACAATATGATCACATATGAAGTTGAGTAGTTTCCATGTTAGCTCCTTTAAGAGTCGCTTTAGTCGCTAATCTTTCTCCAATCACCGCTCCCATTAGTTCCAAGCATGGCTAAGAGAGTGTGCAACTCTTGACTTGGATGCAACGAATGTGTCAGGGCCAGGCAAAAGGACTCACAAAGCAGATCCCACAAAGAGAGAGAAGATCTTTATTATCCGAGGCAAAGGTACAATTCCAAAATCCAAGAGACGTAATCAAAAACAAGGCGAAGGTCAAAAACACTAGAATCTATCAAACAATATACTAAGAAACGCAGGAAAGCTCACACTGGTGTAAAGACCATCTGGCACAGGACAGGGAAAACACACAGACTATAAAGGGAACACAATGAGACACAAGTGGAACACATTAGGGCGTAGCCGGTAATCACAGTGGAGGGAAAGACAAAAGGGCAGGAAGACAATCTGGAACACAGTTAGTGTTAGTGATTTCACAATAAGACACAGGAAATGAAATACATTACACAAGCAGACTAACACACAACACTAGGACATGACAGTACCCCCACCCCCTTACAAGCCGTCACTGGACGGCCCAGGATCCGCTGGGTGACGATGGTGAAAATCCCGAATGAGGTCTGGGTCCAGAATGTCCCTGGCGGGTACCCAGGACCTCTCCTCGGGACCGTAGCTCTTCCAATCCACAAGATACTGGAACCCTCGCCCCTGTGTCAAACTGCCATCAACTTCCGCACAGTATACACCAGTCCAACATCAGTGATCCGGGGGGGGTGGCGGGGGTCTGGAGGCAGGGACCAAGGAGCTCTCCTTTACAGGCTTTGTCTGGCTTGCATGAAAAGTTAGGTGGACTCTCATGGTCCTGGGGAGCTTTAGTCTGACAGCAACTGGGTTCAAGACTTTGGACACAGGGAAAGGACCAATGAACCGTGGTGCTAGCTTACGGGACTCTACCCATAATGGAATATCCCTTGTGGATAGCCACACCTTCTGTCCCACCCGGTAAGTTGGAGCCTCCCTCCTCTTCTGATCAGCAACTACCTTGTATAGGTCGGAGCTCCTTTGAAGTGCTTGCCGAGCCTGACTCCGCGCGGCAACGGCGAACTACGGCCAGGGCAGATGGAACACTGACCTCTTGCTCTAACGCAGGAAACAAGGGTGGCTGATACCCAAACAACCATTGAAATGGTGACAGGCCAGTAGATGCATTCGGCAGAGAGTTATGTGCGTATTCCAACCATCCCAGTGCCTTACTCCAAGACGTGGGGTTCCGCGAGGTCAAACATCTTAGTCCCACCTCCAAATCCTGATTGACCCGTTCGGTCTGCCCATTGGTCTGGGGATGATGGCCTGAAGTCAGACTGACAGTTGCACCCACAAGACTGCAGAAAACCCTCCAGAATCCTGCTACAAACTGCGACCCTCGGTCGGACAGCACATTCCTGGGGAAACCAAAAATTCTCCATACATGAGTTAATAAAGCCTCTGCAGTCTCCTTAGCAGAAGGCAGCTTGGGTAGCAGAGGAATGAACCGCACCATCTTGGAGAAACTATCCACCACAGTAAAAACAGTATTGTTACCCTCCAAAACAGGTAACCCTGTGACAAAATCTACCGAGATGTCCGACCAAGGACGATGGGGTACTGGCAAAAGATGCAGCAGACCAGAAATGGGTGTATTGGAGGTCTTCTTACGGGAGCAAATATCACAGGCTGCAACATATTTAGTAACCTCCCTCTTCATGCTTGGCCACCAGAACCTCTCTCGAGCTCTAGCCTTCCAGGATGACAGGACACCCGCGATGAATGAGCCCAAGATATTACCTGTCCCTGTAGTGCTGGTGGTACAAACAGGCGATTAGGTGGGACCCCGGAGGAGCCTCAATGGCTTGAAGAGCCTCCTGACTTTGCAGACTAGAAAAATTTGCTGCGTGCCCTCCAGCAGATGTCTCCACTCCTCCAGAGCTACCTTAATTGCCAGCAACTCTCGATCTCCAATATCGTAATTCTGTTCTGCTGGAGAAAGCTTCTTGACAAGAATAGACAAGGATGTATCTTATCATCTTCTACTGACCTTTGTGACAGAATTTCCCCCACTGAATCTGAAGCATCCACCTCTACCATGATGATTGGTGTCTGGATGAGTAAGTATAGGAGCGCATGTAAAACAGTCTTTCAACCACTGGAAGGCAGCCTGGGCCATAGGGGACCAGGAGAACTGGACCTTGGAAGAGGTGAGAGCATGCAACGCGAGCTGCGATGGAACTGAAATTCCTAATGAACTTGCGGTAGAAATTGGCAAATCCTAGGAAACGCTGCACGCCTTACGGCAAGAGGGGGTAGGCCAGTCAGACACGGCTTGAATCTTGCCCGGATCCATCTTCAGCACCCTCTGCGATGACCATTCCTAAAAATGACACTAAAGCTACATGAAATGCACACTTCTCAGCCTTAACATACAACTGATTCTCCAGAAGTTTGCCAAGCACCTGCTTGACATGGACAATGTGAGTCTCTAAATCAGGGGAAAAAATGAGAATGTCATCAATATACACGAAAACAAATTTGTTCAGCATCTCTCTTAGTACATCATTAACAAGGGCCTGAAAAACCGCAGGCGCATTTGTCAACCCAAATGGCATCACTAGGTACTCATAATGGCCACTAGGGGTGTTGAAAGCAGTCTTCCACTCGTCACCCTTCCTTATTCTGACCAAGTGATAAGCATTTCTCAAGTCCAACTTTGTAAAAACTTTAGCCTCTTGTAACCGTTCAAAACAAGAAGCGATTAACGGAAGGGGGTACCTGTTCTTAACTGTTATGTCATTCAATCCCCGATAATCAATGCAAGGATGAAGCGTCTTGTTCCTCTTATCAACAAAGAAGAATCCAGCACCGGCTGGAGAGAAGGAAGGAGGAATAATACCAGTCTTGAGCGAGGAGGCTATGTATTCATTCATGACCACCCGCTCACGGTTGGATACGTCCCTTGGGTGGAAAAGTTCCTGGGAGGAGGTCTATGGCACAGTCATAAGGCCGGTGTGGTGGAAGTGTGGTTGCCTTTACCTTGTTAAACACCTCTCCCAGTTCCCAGTAGACCTCAGGAACTGAAGCTAATTCTGTGCACGGTGTCTCCTCTGATGAGAGAGTGTCTCCAGGCACATCAGGAACAGAAGAGAAAGACTGGAAACACCGGGGTTGCACCAAGCACCCCACAATAATATAGCTCCAGAGGACCAGTCTATGTGCGGGTTATGTATAACGAGCCAGGGTAGCCCAAGATAACAGGGTGCAGGGCTGAGTGAAACAGGGAAAAACAGTCCTCGGAATGATGATCCGGAAAAGATCGTACTACAAGGCTTGTCTGATGAGTAACGGTGCACAGGAGACAGACATCAAGAGCGGTAGCCTTCATTGGGGAGTCCAAGGAAATATGGATAGTCCCAACCTAGGAGCAAGAGTGCTGTCCATAAAGTTGGCATCAGCTCCCGAACCAATAAGTGCTAGAAGACTGTGAGGGTGAGAGGTGTTAGTTAACTGAATCTTGGAGAGTTGTCGACTGATATCAGTCTTGAGAAGAGCCGGGCTTACCAAAACAGAGGATCTAGGTGACGTACCTCCTCGTCTAACTGGACAAGGGCCGAGAAAATGGCCCAGCTGGCCACAGTAGATGCAACGCCCATCCATCATGCGTCGATTCCTCTCAGCAGAAGAGAGCCTGGTCCGACCCACCTGCATGGGTTCCTCAGTTAGAAGAGAAGAGACAGGAGCGGACCTCGGGGGCACCGAATAAACCTCCTCCCTAGAGGCCCCCCTCCTTCCCTGGTAACTGCCTGGCTGAGAGCGGACTCTCGCTCTCTCCCGAAGTCTATTATCAATCCTAGAAGCCAAGGCAATTAGAGCGTCGAGTTTGGTGGGTAAATCAAGCGGGGTCTGATAGTCCTTGACTCTTTCAGAAAGACCATTGAAGTATGCATCCAAGTGAAAGTTTGAAAAACTTGGGTAAATGTCTCTAAAAGCAAGGGTAGTGAGTTGCAAACTGCTGACTCTCTATCCCATTCAGCTGTGGCCCATGCTCTCGCGCGGCTGGACAAATAAGAGATAATGTAAGCTATCTTGGCCCGATCTGATGGAAAAGAGGAAGCCTGAAACTCAAAGTGAAGCTTACATTGGGACAAGAAGGGACGACAATCCCCCGACTCGCCTGTGAATCTCTCCAGGCTGGACAGCCGGATATGTGCTGACTCACAAGTGACAGTTCTCGGGGCCGCTTCAGCCGGAACCTGGTCAGTAACAGCCCTCTCCGCTAACGCTGACGAGGCCTCATTCCTCTGCATCTGTTCAACGACATATCCAATCTTTGCAGAAAGTTGGTAATATGCCCGCTCATGGCCCTCTGCTGAAGCTCTCATCTCACGTTGGAGCAAACCAACCTGCTCCTCCTGAAGATGAATTCGTTGTCCCTGTGCCTGCAGGCGGGCCTGCACTGGATCAGCAGAGTCCATGTTAGTGGCCAGATTGTACTGTCAGGACCAGGCAAAAGGATTCACAAAGCAGATCCCACAAAAGACAGAGCTTTTAAGATCTTTATTATCCAAGGCAAAGGTACAAATCCAAAATACAAGAGACGTAATCAAAAACAAGGCGAAGGTCAAAAACACTAGAATCTATCAAACAATACACTAAGAAACGCTAGAAAGCTCACACTGGTGTAAAGACAATCTGGCACAGGACAGGGGAAAACACACAGACTATAAAGGAAACACAATGAGACACAGTTGGAACACATTAGGGGCGGAGCCGGTAATCACAGTGGAGGGAAAGACACAAGGGCAGGAAGACAATCTGGAACACAGACAGGGGTTAGTGATTTCACAATAAGACACAGGAAATGAAATACATTACACAAGCAGACTAACACACAACACTAGGACATACAGAATGTGGTCACAGTTTCTTGTTTGTCCTTTATTGGTCTTTGCAAGTATTTATTTATTTATTTACATTTTTGTGAGGATAAATCCCTTGAGATGAATCATCTCGTTTTCGAGGGGGTCCTCTGTTTGAACAGGTAACTGCAGACAGCAGTGCCATTATACAATATACAGAATACAACATAAAAATTAACATTTCAAATAAAATTAACTTACACAAATGTTCACACTTTCACCACACACAACACTACACTCACAAGCTCACAAGTTACAAAAATAAGAGTAAATATAATAAACATTATTTTACAAACAATACAAATAATCAAAAGCAAAGACAAACATTTTGCAAATGAGATAGAAGAGCAATTCGGTATATCTGAAAAGAAGTTATGGATCGGATAGAGACAGGAAATCTATTCCAATCATTGGGGCCTTAAATTGAAAAGCAAATTTCCCAAGTTCTTTTTGACTCTAGGCACTGTAAAAAGGATATTCTGTGTGGCGTAAATTATATGAAGAGCTAAAAGGTACAAGATACTGTTTAAGATACATGGGGTAACAAAAATTAATACTTTTAAAAATGAATTGGAGCCAGTGATATTGTCTTCGGGCTGAAAGTTTGAGCCAGGACAGCTGTGCATACATTTCACAGTGATGTGTTCTATAAGGACAACGGAGAATGAAGCGGCATAACTTGATGTTGTAGACAACATCAAGTGAGTGAACGCAGGAGGCTGTAGTGTTTTGATATACAATGTATAATAATCTAGTAACAACTGAGAAACTATTCTATTCCTAACATGAAAATTAAAACAACTAATTGACTGGTATAAGATTTTTAACCTGTAATTGAGTTTGTTTGTGATTGAATGCACGTGTTTTAAATGAAAGATCAGAGTCAATCCAGACTCCGAGGTATTTAAATGTCTCAACAGACTCAAATAGGGACTTATCTAAGAAGCTCAGGTTTAGGTTAGTGCTAGAAACTAATTTAAATCTTCTCTGAAGCAGCATGGAGTATGATTTAGTTTTGTTGATGATTAGTTTGTTGAACAGTAACCACCGCTGCACGGAGTTAAAATTCTGTTGATGGGAATTATTGATGTCAAAGATGTCTCGTTTAGAGCAGTAGATTACTGTGTCATCTGCGTATAGATGAATATTACAGTCAGAGCAGCAAAGTGGGAGATCGTTAATGAAAATTGAAAATAATAATGGTCCCAAAGAAGAACCTTGAGGAATGCCTCTGTCTATGATTGTAAAGTTTGACTGACTGCCTCTATAGGACACACATTGGCACGATGGTGGAAATAAGAATTAAACCAAAGAAGAGCTGGTCTAGAAAGACCAATATAATATAGTTTGTCAAGGAGCAGGTAGTGATCAACAAGGTCGAAGGCTTTAGTTAAATCTATAAAGATGGCTCCAGTACTTTTATTAATGTCCCAATTAGAAAAAATGTCATTGGTAAATTTCAAAAGTGCTGTTGAGGTTGAGAAGTATTTTCTGAATCCTGATTGGCATTGAGATAAGAGATTATAGCATGAAAGATAATCGGACAGTTGATTAAAAATAATTTTCTCAAAGCATTTCACAACACAATTAATTATTGATATTGGTCGATAGTTGTTCAAATTTTGAGTGTCACCTCCCTTGTGTAGAGGATTTACTTTTGTGCATTTCCATTCTTGAGGCACTTCACAAGTAACTAAAGACATATTAAAAAGTTCTGCCAATGGAAATGATAGAACATGTGAAGCCATTTTAATAAACCCTCAATGCCATCAGGTCCAGGACCACTACTGGAGGAGAGCTTATTAATGACCTGCTGAACTTCCGCCGAGCTGACTGGTTTAAAGAAGAACATGTTATTGGAAGGCTGAACATTTGAGAATAAGTCAGGGTGGAATAACGGGAGCTGAACCTGAGGTGTTTGGGAGAAATGCAAACAGAAGCCATTAGAAATCACAACAGTGTCATTGGTAAGATCGTTATTGATAATCATATTTATAGTGGGGCTTTCTGATTTACCTAGTAATGTGTCCATTTGTTTCCAAAATTTTTTGGGATTATTGAAATCATTTGATAAACTATTCCTGTAATAATTAGCCTTTGCATTTCTTGTTTTTGTAGTGCAATAGTTCCTTAACCGTTTGTATTTATTCCAATCATCAGAAAGCTTTGTCTGTCTGCACCTGTCCCAGGCCCTATCTCTGTGTTTATAGAGACTAATGAGCTCCCCATTAACCCAGGGTAAATGATTGCCTTTCACCTTTATAGTAGACCAGGGGGCGTGTTTATCCAAAACTCCCATGCTAGGTCAATAGATGGAATTAGCCCTAGCCTATACCAATTTATCTGCTGCAGATCATAATTGAATAGTTCACAATTAAAATTTTTAGTATCCCTTACCTTGATATATTTAGGCGGGAGTCATGGTGTAGAGATTTTCCAAATACAGTAAATAATAGAGTGATCACTAAAACAATCTGAAAGCACTCCAGATTTAATTATTCTATTAGAATGGGTAACTAGAATCCAGTCCAGTAGAGTTTTAGTATTTTGATTGACTCTAGTAGGATCTTTGATGAGTTGAGTCAAATTAACACCATTGAACATATTGCGTTCAGTGAGAGAAGAAGGCTCATTCCAATTTATATTAAAGTCCCCCATCAAGATCATTTCTTTAGAGCTTCCTAATGAAGAGAGAGTAGATATAATATTTTTACAGAATCTAACTTAGGAGCTGAAGGTGGTCTATAGATATTTCCAATAATCAATTGTTTATTTTCATGAAGAGTAACTTTCACAAACAAGCCCTCAAAGTGTATTGGTTTCTCATTTGAAATAATTACTTGAGATTTAAGACTTGAAGAGACATAAGTGGCAACACCGCCTCCTCTGGAACCTCTATCAGTTCTATATAGAACATAGTTATCAAGTTTAATGTCAATGTCTGCTATATTCTCAGTGAGCCATGTTTCAGATAATGTAATTATTTTAGGGTTATTATAAACAAGCCAGGCTCTCAGTAAATCAATTTTGGGAAATAGACTTCTAATGTTAACATGAATAGCTTTAAGACCTTTACCCATTTAGGATTTAAAGGAAAATAGTTGAAACAATTGATTCAGGAGTGAGTATGAGAGCACACAGCATTCAAACACACAATTACACCAAACACACACACACATCCACATAACCACAAAACACAAAAGAAAAAAAGTTTAAGACAAATCATACTATTTAACAACAAACCAAATCTCAGTCTGCAGTAGTTGACAAATTAAGTATGTAATAGCCTAAAGTAAATATTATTTTTTTCTGGTTCAGTTAATTCCAGTTATTGCATATCACAAAGTTAAGTAAAAATTAAATTTCAGTCGGTCAAAAGACTTTGCGACCATACATCACGTGGACGTTAAGGCACGGTACGCATGTGGACTGGCGAAAACAGTTTACGCGAACAGCACCGCAAAAAAAGTAGATATGCAACTTTCCAAATACTGCAGAAAATTCATTATGTGAGGTTCAAAATATCAAAGACAGTTCCTCTTACGGAGACTTCATGTCAATGTCGCTGACAAACACCTGAGCTTCCTCGGGGAACGACACAGCAGAGTTTTACCGTCAGCATGGATCCTAAGCACTGCAGGGTACAGCAGTGCGTAGTGGATGTCCAGCTTGCGCAGCCTTTTCTTTACCGGCTCAAACTTTCTGCGTTTTAGCATTAGCCCCGGACTAAAGTCAGGGTAGATGTGGATCTTTGTATCCCTGTACATTAGTTCCTTCTTCTCACGGGCAAGGCGGAGAATCTTCACCTTGTCCATAAAGTGAAGTAACTTAACCAGAATTGGCCTGGGACCAGCCTTGGGATTGTACTTGGATAAACTTTGAGTGTGGTGGGCCTTTTCAATTGCAAGTGGAGCAGAGAAATTATCCTTACCAAGAAGTAACGGAATTAACATGCCAATAAAGCCAACCACATCCCGGCCCTCAGCACCCTCGGGGACACGAAGGACTCGTAGGTTTAAGGCCCGGTTCCGATTTTCTGCGTCCTCCACCTTTTCCAACAGGTAAGAGTTGTGCTTTTCCAGTGTTTCCACAGGCTTCTCAAGGTCCACAATAGTGTCTTGGTTTGAGCTAACCCTAAACTCGAGGTCACCCACTTGATCGCCAAGCGCGAAAGAGAAACGTTCAACGAGTCAACGGATTGTTGCAAATTGTCCAATTTGGAGTCAAAGTGAGAGATCATCTCAAACTTGAGCTGCTGTAGCGCATCCAGTATTGCATTGTTAGAAGATGCCTTCTCCATGACTGAATGCACGTGAGCATATACAATAAAGTTTCAGATCAGTATCTCAGATTTCAAAAAAAGGTTTTCAATTTAACTTAAGGGTTTAAGTATCCAGATGAAGTTCAAGTATGCATAAAGGCTTAGATTAGTACATGCCGGCAGACAGAGATTGGAGGATGACAGCTTTGACGTCTAAGTATGCAACTGCTCCATATGCCTTCTCACTAGCGTCTGTGAAAACATGGAGAAACATGATTTGTCTGACCTTTGACTTATTCCATACCATCTTGGAATGACTATTTGGTGGATCTGAGGTAGCTCCATGCACCACTGTTGCCATGCCTGTGAGAGATCTAGAGGCATCTCGTACTCCCAGCTTAGATCTTGTCGCAGACATTTAACTCGTATGGCGTTAGGAAGCCTATAGGATTAAATATTCTGGCAGATGATCTCAGAACACTCCTCTTTGTGTTGTCCTTCTTTTTCACATTGTTTATTAAGTGATTGAGATCAAAGACAAAGTCATCTGCGTCCGGTCTCCATACCAGACCTAGTACCTTTAGCATATTGCCGTGTGATTCGGTTTCTTGTGTGAAGTCAAGGTTACTGTTGGACCACTTGGTTTTCAGTTCAGGAGAGTTTGTTGTCCAGCAGCCAGTATCTGTCCAGCTCAGGGGTCGGCAATCTTTACCACTCAAAGAGCCATTTGGACCCATTTCCTACAGTAAAAAAAAACACTGGGAGCCACAAAACCCTTTTGACATTTAAAATGAAATAACACTGCATATGACACTGCACATTCTTTTTGCCTTTATGCTTTGTATAAACAAACTATAATGTGTTGCATTTAAGAAATCAGAAACGACTGCAGAGAAAACTAAACTACATTTTTGCATGCAACAAAATCAATTTGAACCCCCGAAAAAAATATGTTCGGTTGAAGGTAACTTTTAAGTAAAGTGCTCAAAATCTATTTGAGTTCTTCTTGTATTTATGAAAAAAAATGGCAAACCTAAATTATCCACCAGCAGCAAAACAAAAATGCTGTACTATCTGTGTGCGGTCATCCTTTTACTGGCACGTGCAGTCAGCTGTCAATCTGAATAATAAAAGGACTATTTCACTGAACAATAAAAAAATATTAATATATGCAAAATAATAGGCATTAAAATATTTATCATACTTGGTTAATGTGATTTCTGCTCCTGAACTTCAGTGCATAGCGTCTGCACATCAGGGCTGTCTGCTGTCACTTTCATCTTTACACAGGATTGTAAGATGTCATCTGTGAGGCGTGTGCGATGTTTGCTTTTATTAAAGTTTATTTTGGAAAACACCTGCATATCTCTTCATTACAAATTAAGCATACTTCTTAGAATTCTCCATAGTTAGCCTACCTGGGATTCAAAAGCGTTCAAGAAATTGCACGCTGGCGGGTGTCGCACATTGGCATTTGTGACGCGACGCATAGTAACAGCGACAACATAAAAACAACAAACTAAAATAAAACACAATAATTAAATACTTATTGTAGTGAATATGGTCTTATTAATATGAATATTAATTATGAAAATTAATAATTAATATTTTGCTTATCAAAATATGAATTTCTTTTGGGGCACCACTCTAGTTTTAGACAGATCTAGAGAAACTGTTTAGTCTAGTCTCATTAATCTAAAGGAAGTAAATTCTTCTTGTTTTTGAACATTTCTTGATATAAACAGGGAAACATTAATGTCTTTATGGGATTTTATTAAAGATTATACAATGGTGAATAATATGACGGGAACATGGTAAAGCATTAAAACACAATAAGGGTTGAACACAATGGGAATACACAGGGATAAACAGTTGCATGGAGGATATGATGAAACCAGGAATGTTTTGTACAGTTTAATCTAGATTAGGAAATTTAAAGGGGCTTTTAACGGGAAAAGGAGATGGAGGCTTGGGGCTAGAGTTTGGACTTTGTAATGCCGCCA
The DNA here is from genome assembly GCA_024349245.1 of Neodontobutis hainanensis. NCBI lineage: Eukaryota > Metazoa > Chordata > Actinopteri > Gobiiformes > Odontobutidae > Neodontobutis > Neodontobutis hainanensis. The sequence continues at coordinate 13,365 of JALDNG010004027.1, forward strand.
AGGCAGTTGTGTCACGTCTTGGACTTACTCTGTCGTCAGCGGGTGCTGGCCCGGTTCGGTGTGGTCGATATCAGTGGTCCGAGACGGCGTCCTGAATGTTCTCCAGAAAGTTCGTCACTTACTGATGAAGCGCTCCACACACCAGGGTCGCCGTGCACCCGGGAAGAGAACAAAAGCGTCTAGTTGCTGTCCAAACTCGCACGACCTCTCCTCGGTTGTACCGTGTAAAAGTTGAAGTTTGTGTAGGTTATGTCACGGTCCATGAAAGAGTTCTCAGCTGTTGCTTTGCTGGTTAAAACTTGCTTCTGCGCGCTCTTTTGGGGAAGAGCAGGCGCTTTAGCAGGCACGGTCTTTAGAACGAAGGAAAGTTAACTCGCTTCCACGAGGCCCAGGTTTGCGGGCGAGGCAGTCCTACTGGACCGTCCGCCAGAAGGCCGCAGGCTCACCGAGAAGGGTGAAAGGTGCGAAGGGTGAAGCAGGCTGAAGAAGGGAGAAGGCAGGAGGGGCGATTCTCTGGCAGTGCGCCCATTTTATCACCTTTGAATGGGGCGTGTTTTACGGAGAAGGCCGTCGCTTTGGGAAGTTTGACTAAAGTTTAAGTGTTTAAACTAAGTTTTTAAACATTCCTTGCTTCGCAATTTCTCTTGGTTTTTCATAAACACGCAAAACACTTGTACTGCAAAGTTATACAGAGGCATTTGTCAGGACATGATGGAAATAATTGTTACATTTCCTTAAAACAGAACACAACCTGCAAACAAAACTAGGATGAGGAGTTCTGTCACGACTCCGCGTCCTGGAAAAGAACAGTATAACAACAGCACATTACCACAACAATTCTTTTATTAAAATAACAAAATATCCTTTGGGGAGAAGTTAATAGTTCTCTGTCCGGTCAAACACAAGGGGGTAGTGTCTGACCATCAGAAGTTCAAGGGTTCTGGTGTGATCAAACGCATTCCTACGTCCTTCTTGAGAGCTAAAGAAAGTTCTGGGTAAAGCTGAATCAACAAACTTTATCTTCCAAAATTTACGATCCTTGGACATGGTGTCAGGATGTGGTACTGGTCCTGAGTCACCTTTGACCTGGGATGCGTCCTGGCCAGGTTTTGTCCTGGTCATGTCAACAACGCAGAATAGTTAATCACGGTTTACTGAAGGTTCCTGAGTCCTTAGTAAAACAGTTTGGAGGTCTGTAAATGATAAAAGACAGATGTTATAATCCGTGTGGAGTTTTGTGCAAACTCTTGTTTGCTGGGGGCCTCTCTGGAAGTGATAAGTGTGGAATTCTGGAGACTGATCTGCTACAGTCCCCCCTTTTCGACACGATGCTGGTTCCACAAGTTTTGTGTCGACATCCTTGCAGACCAGGGAGTAAGCCACACGTTAAACACACACAAAAGCCTTGGCCGTCACACATATGTACTAATGTAAACCTGATTAAGGGAAACACATTAATCATAATTTGGAGTGGATTTGTATGTTTTAGGGGCAAAGTTGGATAGGGTGGTTAGAGGAGGTACCTAATGGTTATGTTTGATCATAACAAAAGATACAATGCAGAAGTCTTCTCATTGTTAGGCTTTTCACTGAGATGCTGGTGTCTCTAAGCGTGTCAGTCATCAGCAAGGTGACCAGTTGCGTGTGTGCATAGTCTACGCGGAGAGGGTTTCGTTTAGTCTCACTGTGAGTGCTTGCCACTGACAGTGTTCTTCACGCTTTCCCTGCCGTTGTGGAGTTGCTGATGTCGTTGGCTGATCTGCGCTTTTTAGAGGAACTGCTAACAATGGTTACAGTGGACACCTGAGGTTAAACCAAGTGCCCACAGTTATCAATGGAGACTGTAAAGTGTTAAGAGGACTGAGGCAGCGGTTTTAGTCAGGAGTAGTTAGCCGTGGGTTGAGGATCTGGTTAGGGCATACCCATATTGTCTAGATCCCAGGGGCTTCGTGCACTTAATCCGAGTCTCCTGGACTGTGGTCAAACGCCTCTTCGAATGAGAAACCTTGATCCACAGTAAAGAGAGTGACTGTCTCTTGATGCTTAGCATGGTTCAGTCCCTGCTTAGTGAATGCCCTCATGGCCAGTTCGCGGAGTTGGCGACTGGTTTGAGTTAGCGGGCATGCAGCAATGCCAAGATGATGGCTGATATCTGGATGGAGGTTTTGTACAAAGATGGCTTTGAAGTTTTTATCTTCCTCCATGTCTGGTTCATTCAGTGGACCAAAATACGCATTATGCGTGGCGATGATAGTATAACTGTGGGGACTCTGTCCGTGACTGTTTGATCGCTAGGGCGGCTGTCAGACCCACATTAACTGTGGCGTCTGAGAATTCCTCTATGAGGGATTGACTGAGGAGATCAAAGTCAGTTCGGACAGAAGGGGGTTGGCGTTCGATGAAGCTGCTAACATCCCTGCTCGATGTTAGTTTAATTAAAAAGATTTTATCCTCAACGGTAACGTTGGGTATTCTTTGGAGGTAGAACTCAATGTCTCTAAGATACGCGCAGGTGTCGTGAGCCGCTCCTTGGTGGGGCTCAAAGCGAGTGATATGACGTGCAAGCTTGTGAAAGTCCCTGTTGGTGGGACCGTCGTCCCAATCTCTATGGGCAGGAGCTAGTTGTGAGGCGGAGTCTAATTGGCTACTTACCGCAGTTGGCTGCGGGTAGTAGTCTGATGGGCAACCTGAGGTAACTGGTTGCGAGACACAGCCCCATTGCCTAGGCGTAAAGGCTTGGGGAAAGGGGTCAGGCTTTGGCCTTGGAGTGCTTTCACCCCCCTTTCCTCTACCTGGTGGCACCTTGGTGTCTTCTGCCAGGCGCACCTGAAGCTGGTCAATGAGCAGGCGGTCTCGGTCTCGTTCGTGAGTGAGATCCTGCACCTGTGCTCTCAGGAACTCTTTCTGTTCAGCTGCCTTTGATAGCATGTCTGCGGCCAGCTGCGCACTTTGGCCCGATTTTATGAGTTCCGACTGTATGGTGTCGTAATCACCTTCTTGAGTACGGAGCTCGAGTTCTGCTCTGTCGCGGGCAGTTCTCGTGTCGCTCAGCTCTCTCCTTAGTTCGGTGAGAGCTTTTTCGGATTTGGCCAACAATTCTTCGCCAACTGGAGCTCATTATTCAACACCATATAATCATGTTGAAAACGGTTGAGGTCCGCTTCTGGCTCTGGATCTCATCATGACTGCGTGTCAAGAGATCCACTGCTTGTCTCTGCTGAGCCCGCAGGACAATAGCCATTTGCCCTAGCAGTTTGGCTAGGTCCTCGCCCTGTGGCTTGGTGGTTAGTGCTAAACTAACCAGGGACCTGAGGATGGAATCAAGTCCAGGGGGTCGATGTAATGAACCTCGTTCACATATTGAGGACTCAAATCCTCTGTTAATTCGCTCAGGACTGCATCCAGTTGTTCCAGCGGTTTGGTGGAACTGGAGGACTCTGGGGTCAGGTCAGCCATGTTGGGTAATGTGACTCTCTACAATAAATGGTTTAGTTACAGTTAATTGGGGTTTTAACTGTAGAGAGGGGATTAAATCGATGGAGTCAGATTTAAATTTGTATTGGCTGTTGCCTGTTGGCTGGATGTTAATTTAGGGCTAGCAGTGCTGTGGTGTGGGCGATGCTAGTCTGTGAAATTAACAATTCAGGAGCAGGGGTTAAGTCTGTCAATTCATGCAGGTAATCAGCTTCTTAAATTACAGCTCTGACAGGATTCGTGCAGGGTTAAGTCTGTTCAGACGTAACAGCAGTGTTGTCGTGGGTAGCTGTTTTAGTAAGCTTTTTAATGCGTCATTCAATTTAGCAGCTCCTTAGAGAGAAGTCACAAAGTCACACTTATATTGAGCCAAATTAACTGCATGGGTCAGTAGCAAAGCTACTTACAGTACAGGTAATATGTCACAATATTAGTGGAGTTTAGTTTCCTATGTATTGCATTTAAGTTATTAAACAGTGTTATCTGCGGCCGTATTAACAAAGGTTAATTTACTTATAAGGTTAATCACTGAGGTGTTTCAGTGTCAATGAAAGCTTTAAACTATTCATTAATTATCAAAGCTGTAAGCTTTTCGATCAGCGTCACTACTTTCAGGGAAGGGTGTAATTCCTTTGAGTGACCGCATGAGGGAGGTGTGAAGCTTATCCCTGTGAATTAGTGGTTTAGTACCTCCCTTCCGCTAGGGGGTGATAGAGACTCTCGTGAGTCGGTGGTTTCGCACCTCCTTTCCGCTAGGGGGCGATCAATGACTGTAGAAGGGCTGGACATAAGGAGTGTGACGTCACCCATAGCGTTACGAACTTCGAAAATGAACCCATTTCAGTCGCCATTTTTAGCCGTTGTGGGGGCCGCCATGTTGATTTTTTGGAGCCAGAAGTCCTAATTTGGGCATATGAGCTAGGTTTGAGTGCGCGTTAGCATGGTAACCAGCGAGCCAATCAGAACCGGGCTTGTTGAAAGTTGAAAGTTGAAAGGTGAAATTCCTGCAGATAGCGGCAAAGCCATTGACGGTAGAAGGCGCTGACCAATCTCATCCTCTGTCTTTGCTGCATTTTGACTGCTGGCTAACTTGAGGTAAATGTTATATTTATTTGTAATTCATTTTTTTATTTCTTTAATTTCACTCATAATAACTTGATTTTAATCAACATATAGTATTGAAAGATTTTTTTTTTAAAGTAGGTTAAAAACATTGTTACTTGCATGCGAACATATGCTAGTAGTTAACTGTAATCAGAGCAGTGTTTCCTTTTTTATTGCTAAATCTCGTTTTAATTACTAATGGCATTAGTTATTAAAACTAATTGACTTTCTTATATTTAGTTTTTACCTAAATTATGTATAGAATAATATATGGGTAAAACGAAGTGTATTATTAGGTAAGCATTATCTAATTTAATGATTATATCTCCCTTTCAGGTCACTATTATTTACCCCTTCTACGGTTATTGGCTACGACAGAGACCTGAGCTAAAACATCTCTGCTCCTTCACTGAGCCCTCTGCTGCTGCTCTACTTCAGGTGAATTTCACTTTTACACCAACATCTACGGTTTTTAAATATTCTCCTGCTTTAGTAAGCACCATGTTGTCATCTTTGTTCTAAAATACATCTACAGCTAGCAATAGTACTAACCTGCTTATCAATAGATAGCCTCGTAATTATAAACTGTATGTTGTAAAAATATATAAAGTAGATCATTTAGAATTATAGTTTCTGTATGATATATATCTTAGCTTAATGATAGTTTTCTTAAAATAGACACATTGCATACATTTTTTAAAAACTGGTTATTTAGAAATTGTAAACAAATATGCTGTATTTTTGAGATGGAGTAAATATGAGTTAAACCAGTTTTGATTTTTGTTTTTCAGTTTCCTTACCTGTGCAGCTGCAGGTCAAAGACCTCAGGAGCAACCTGAAAGTTCAAGAAACCCTTCCATCTTTGAGCACTACTTTATCATTACAATTTAATAATACACAAAACAATATGTTTTATGATTTCTGGTTATTTTCCACAATACCTTCTATTGCTTATGGCATTCTAAAATAACACTATAGTAATAAATGATTTAAAGTTTTGTCTGTTTGCTTTCATCTACTTTCACGTTATTTAAAAGTTTCTTTAAAAAGCCTTTTACAAGTTATTAACTCTGTGCACTTAAAAACAAAGTGTATACATTATGTCAGATTCAAGATCTTAAAAAAACAGTTTATATATGCTTTCAAACCTAGAAGCACATAAATGAATGGAGATTGTATTTTGTTTTAAGTTTATTTAAAAAACGCTCAAGTTGTAGATGGACCAGGATGTGATGTAGGATGAAGCTGAGGAAGCCGAGGCTGGGCTAGGTCAACTGTCCAGGAGCAGAGAAGAACAGAGCAGCAGACTGATGACTGGACCTGACTGGACTGGGCCGACAGAAAAGCAGCAGCAGACAGGTAACTGTAGAGGAGCGCTGCGAAAACAGAGAACAAAGTAAAAAGTTATGTTTAAAACAAGTCTTGCTGTTGGGCCCGGTCACCTCTGAACACAGTTAATCACAGGAAAAAAAACACTTCACCAGCTCACTGTGTTACTGTGTGTGTAAGAACTGTTTTTAAGAAAATAGTGGACTTTGATTTCATTCATTCATTTTCTACTGCTTTGTCCCGTTAGGGGTCGCGGGTGACTGGAGCCTATCCCAGCAGCTTTGGGCCTGAAGCGGGTACACCCTGGACAGTGGCCAGTTAGTCGCAGGGCTGACATATAGAGGCAGACATTGACAGACAACCATTCTCTCTCACATTCATTTACTAGAGACACTTTAGAGTGGTCAATTAACCTTTACATGCATGTGTTTGGACGGTGGGAGGAAGCTGGAGTACCGGAGAGAACCCACGGTAACACGCGGAGGACATGCAGACTCCTCACAGAAAGGAGTCGGCCGAGAGAATGTTTGAGTCTGCCGGGTTTTGAACTCACGACCTTCTTGCTACGTGCACCCTGGACTTTGATTTGAACTTACATTTTCCTAAATATAATAATTAATGTACAGTACATTTCAGTTAATGTGAAATGTACTGTGTCAGAGATCATGTCTGTCATGTTTAAAACCTGACTTAAACATTTACCTGTCCACTGTTGTCATGATTTACAGATGATAAATGTACAAATATAAAACTAACACATGCACTTTAGCTACAGTAATTTTCAAGAGATGTATGACTGTAGAGTAAGGAAAGTGTTTTCTAGAGTAAAAAAGTCTCAGAGGTTAGTGGGCACTGCACGTGTAATGTTTAATGTAATGTGTAGTTTAATCTAACACTCACCTTTGTCTGAATATCCTCTTCAAAGTGCTCACACCACAACAAGAGCCTTTCTTCTGATCAGCCTCAGCATCACCTTTAGCCTCAGTTTGACAGCATCACCTTTTGGAAATCTGTGAGAGAACAATATCTATTTTAATAAAACAGACATGTGTCAAATGTATTTACCAAAATGACACAACCCAGATCTTTGTAAAAGAGTACATTAAGCCCACTTCTAATTTTGATTATATTATTATGATTATATTATGGCATTTACTGACTTTGCAAACTACACAGTAATTTTTCAGTCAGATACATTTAGCCTTAATATTATCTTACTAAAAACTAAAAAAACATTATGCTTAATTCCTTCCAAATTGAAGGTTAGATATGACCTTATATCATATTATTACCAAGTTTGGTCCAGTGTATCATATTAAGCTATCGTTAAAAGCGGTGGAGAGCCACCTTCGGGTCAGCTAAAAACGTATAACAAATGTATATATTCTGACAGTATTTTAAGACATGCAAAAATGTACTCACCTTGAAACTGGAGTGTGGTTCATTTAGTGCAGTTGTACGATGAAAAAGTTACTTAAATTAGCGGAGTTAAATCAAACACAGCTAGCGTTAGCTTTTAGCTAAAAGCAAGCGATCTCCATACATGAACAGCAGCAACTAACAAACTAATTAACAAAAACGAAGACTTACTGGCTAAAAAGTTTCGGAAAACAAAGACTAACTAAAAACAATCTTTGGGTGTAGCAAAAGCTTGAACTTCACTGATTTAAAATAGTTAGGTCTCCACGAGTCTCTCTTCTGTTCATATAACGCTATATTCCAGCTGCTTTTTTACCGAGCAGCTTAAAACTACAAAATGCCGGTAGCGAGATCAGCCACGCCCCCACGATCCGACATAGCAGAATAGAGGCATCTGATAGGTAGGTTATTAATCTTAATAGTATGAGTTATGTGACAAATATCAATATAGCAATTACGGGAATAATAAGATTGTGTTCAAAGAAAGGCGGCAGCGTTAGAATGATGACTGTGAGAAAAATAGTCACTTCGTAATTGCCGCCGATTTTTCAATGGATGTCAATAGGGGTCATGCTTGATGGAGCCAACCCCTACTTCCTATTTGGCACAGACCGAAGCGGGCTTGCTATGTCCAGCCCTTATACCGTCAATGGGGCGATAGAGACTCTCGCGAGTCTGAGGTTTCCCAAATGACGCGTTTTTACACGCCCCTTTGGGGTCCTGGCGGCTTGCTTTCGGCTTCCAGTCAGAGGTTTACTCTGGACCTGTCTACAACTCTTTAAACAGCGGTTTAAACACAGCAGCGCTTTGTACAAGGCAGGTACAAGGCCACGTTTTAAACACAAGCACATTTACCACAGCAGGCTCAAACCACGTTTTTAGACAAAAGCGTCGGCAGCCCACGTGGCTTTTAGGGGAGGGTTTTCACAGTTAGCTAGGCTGCGAAGGTCTCCCACGGGTTTTTAATCCGTTCAAAATACACCCGGCTTACAAGCCTTAGGGGAGACAAGTTTTCTCATAAATTCCGGTACAAGCGGCATTTTTGCAACTTGTAAGAGACAATTTTAACTTAATTCTGGTACAACGCAGC
>JALDNG010004028.1:0-22840 GCA_024349245.1 Neodontobutis hainanensis
TGCAGAGTCAGTCAGGTCCCAACAGGCATAGCCTACAAGATGCCTACAACTACAAGATGCCGGAGCGAGATCAGCCACGCCCCAGCGAGCCGACATAGCAGAATGGAAGCATCTGATAGGTCAGTTATTAATCTTAATATCATGAGTTATGTGACAAATATCAATATAGCGATTACGGGAATAATAAGAATGTGTTCAAAGAATGGCGGCAGCGTTAGAATGATGACTGTGACAAAAATAGTCACTTCATAATTGCCACCAATTTTTCAATGGATGTCAATAGGGGTCAAGCTTGATGGAGCCAACTCGTACTTCCTATTAGGCACAGACGCGGAAGCGGGCTTGCTATGTCCATCCCTTATACCGTCAATGATTACAACATGGAAAATATTAGCAACCAAAGAGGAAAGAAGTTAAACTGTAACAAAATATGAGATCAGCACTACAGCTGCATGCACAGCACAGTTAAAAGGGACAGAATTAATATCACAATAAAAAGACTAAAAGTTTTTCTACAAGTATTCTTTCAGTAGTGATCTTTTGTACAGATCTAGAGCTTCACACCGGACTGTTTCAGTGGAACAATAAGATAAGAAGCAAGTGTGTGTCCCAATTCATACGAGACATGTGAAGTCCCTTTGTGCACACAGGAATCTGAGAAGGACCAAGGCACTCAACGTTTACAGCAAATACTCATTAAATACATTAAATTTCCAGCAGCTACTTGCAAATATAAAATTTAAAGCAACAACTCAGTAATGGCTAAACAGAACTCCAATAGGTGCAATAACTTTCAAATGTAACAGGACAAAAACCCAGTCATTTACGTACTGGTCAACAGTACTTTACGAATACAGTATTCCTTTTATGTCAAGGAAAAATGTTTGTGACCCATCAACACAATAATGGAGTTAGTCTGAAAACAGAAACATCTACCTTTAAGAAGCTTCATCTTTACCCTTTAAAAACGGACGGAGCGCCCGCGATCCCATTTGCATACCTATTTTTAGATGCCTGTAGATTTGCAACAAAATAAGATAGAGCAATAATTTTTTTTTGCATATGAAAGTGGAGAAGTTATACTTTAATGTCATGCTTTCGACATGTCTAAGACCGCTGTTTCGTTCCTCTGAAGGGTTTGCAAATGTCTAGCAAAAAACGCTCACAGTAAAACCATTGTAACAGACGGACCACGGCTTCTCCAGGTGTTCTATAGCTCTGACATGCACTCAGCACTTCCTACGAAGGAATATACGTCTACAAGTTGTGAGCATAAACTACTATATGATTGGTCGTGAAACCGGAACCGGAAATTAGCGACTTTCTCGGGAAACTTTATTTTGGCTCGCAGTACTTCTACGCAGCAGACTTCTGCAGCTTTTCATTTTATATCTCACTCTTTTACAAAAACAAACACCACACATGCTCCAGACACTCACCACACGTTGCACTCACCTCACGCCATCACGGATAATTATGGATCGCGAAAACCGAGCGCAATTGGCACTACCCTTTGGCTGAATCTGGGAACTGCGTCGGATGATGAAGACGGGTTTTTACTCATCGTCTGACCCAAATAGTGCCGACAGTTAGGAATAAGTCCACTTCACTGAAGAAATAGATCCCTTTCGTGACATGTAAGTATATATTTCATGACATGTTGTGAGTGTGAGTGAGAGAAAAGCCGCGCCAAATGCGCATCATTGTTTTATTGTTGTCGTGCGTAATGCGTCTAATAATACGTCTAATAACACTTGTAACTTCATGTGTGTTGAAATGATAGATAATGCCACTGACAAACTTGTCAGTCATTTTTATATTCAATTCAACTGCACTTGTTTATTATAAATCCCAGTTAGACCAGGTCCAGACCATACTCCTGAGATTTAGTTTTACTGATAGTTTTAGGTTTAGCTCTAGTTATACAGTAGTGTGTATATTACTGTTGTGTTTCATATTTATGTCTGTCTTATTCTGTCTGCAGTGTAATTGAGGAGGAGAAGGGGTCTTCTGCCCCCCTGCCCCACCCACATTGAGGACAGACAGAGGAGTCTGCAGCAGGCACACAGAAGAGCAGTCGCTCCCATTCAGATGCACTTCCTGGAGCTGGAAGAGCCAAGATGAGCCTGATAGCTTACCACACCCCATGCCACATTACCTCCCTAAAAGACAGCCAGGTGTGCAGCCACCTGTAACAATGTGTGCACATGCCTTATCCATCAGAACTCTCCAAGATGTTCTTTGATAAAACACTGTGAAGACACCAGTAAAAATCCAGCAAAAACATTGCAAAATTCAAATGGGCAGAGCTCAGAGAAGATGAGCTGTACCAGTACATTAGGCTCATGCTGTATCCTGGGATTTTGGAAGAGGTTGGGGGAAAGTAGACACCAGTGGAGGGGCCGGTGCCATCAGCTGTGAAGGACTACAACAGTTCATGGCTGAGGTAGACCTCTCCAATTCGCTGAAACAATTTATCTTTTTGATTGTTTATCGTACTTTTATGAATGAACATGGTCTTATACAAAGCTAAGTGTGCTCCTATGTTTCTGTTACAATTAGAAATTTGATTGTAGTTTTGTAAATAGTATTTTGTTGTACATGCTGTCTTTTTGCAAATTGTGGAAAATTATCGTTTTTCACAGTTTATAAAAATATGTCTATCTCAAAAACTGAATTGCATAAACACTTCAAATAAACTTTATGGAGTTTGAAATGATCTTCTGCACATTTTTATACTCATAATTTTGAGGATAAAGCTAGGCAAATGCATTTTTGGGGAAAATCTGTAAAAAAAAAAACGATTTAAATTTTTTTTTTGGTTTGTTGCACTTTTTATCAATTTCTTTAGTTACTATAAACTTACTGCACATATAGTCTTAAAATATGGGATTTGGGGATTGTATTGATGTATAGATTGTTAGAATACTCCAAAAAATGGCCCAACAGCATGTAAACATGTAAGAAATGCTCTGGCGGAATTGTTTATATGGCAGTTAATAAAGGGTTAAAAACGTCTATTAGTTTACAGTGTTTTATAGTAAATTAAATACACTGTAATTATTTTCATACCTGTTGAACACAGGGTTAGCCATAATAAGACTCAAACCAGTTTCATGATTGATGGTGGAGTGTAAGTAAAAGACAGACGCATGTTTGTGATGGAAGAGTGGTCCCACGTTCACTGTTTTCAGCAGAAGCCACGGTGTTCCCACGTGTTTGAGCGACCCTGCACCTTTAGGCCTTCTCCAGGGACTTGTAGTACTCCTTCAGGACAGCCCAAGCCTTTGGTGCCATGAAGCCGTCAGGAGGGTTCTCTCCTTCACGGGCCATCCAACGCATGCGTGTGCCAGAGATGAAGTCATAATCTTGATGGCTGCAATTGAAAACACAATCATCAGTGATGGGCCCTTGTACAGCCCCTCTCAGAGTCCCGATTCCAAATAGACCATTTATAAGACCATTGTATGTCACATCATTCTGTAGTCTTGAAGTCTTAATATATTTATTGTAGGCTCGCTAAGTTCTTTCACAATCACTTTTTTTGAATGACAATTGTGCGTTGTGTTAAAATCTGAAAAATCTGATCTATCCCATTGCACAGACTCCCTTTAGGGTAGCTTAATAGTGATTTACTGATCCTTTAATATTTCCCAATTAGACCATAAAAGACAATATAATGCTAGGTCATATGAGAGATGGAAGAGAAAGGAAGGAGACGACAGAAAGAGAGTTGGTTCAGTATCGTAACGGTTTGTTATTTCCACAGGAAGGGTAAGGCAACACATAATTACCAATGGAGGCATTGAATAACTTTACAACTGATGATATGAGAGAACTTGAGATTGCCTGCGTGAACACACTTATTATTTGCCCAGAAAGTGGCTGGAAGTCTGTCACAGTTCCTCCTGGTGTCTGAGCATGAGTCGACCTGATGAACTCCCAGTGAACTGCAGCACAGAGTTTATGATTGACACAATGTAATATGTCAAATGGTTCAACAGTTTGTTGTTGCTTTATGCAGCACCAAACTCTTATAAGCACTGATGATGGTATGGATTATATGATCTGCATGTGCAGTACACAACTGAGTCACATTACACTACATTAAAGGTGCAGTGTGTCCTTGTTTGTTGAATACAGTTGAATCAAATAGAAACATGAGTCATAACCATGATTCCAATACTATGTAACCAACCAAAGAAACACTCTTTACATTTATTCATTCACTCTCCCCTTCTTAGTCCCGGGTGACTGGAGCCTATCCCAGCAACTTTAAGGCAAGGGCGGAGTACACCCTGGACAATGGCCAGTTAATTGCAGGGCTGACTCTTTACATTACATGGATAGTTACAATGATGTTTAAGCTCCGGGTGTGCTTGTGCTTATCAGATTCACATGTTTCATATTGCTTTTCTGAAAACACAAAATTACATTTTCAGAAATATTATAAAATATGTCTTCCAATGTTGCCTATGGTATCTGATCTGAGGATGTTGAAAAAAATGCACTTAGCCTGCTTTATGTCTCTGCCATATAGATATTTATGCTCTACATCTTATAGGTAAATAAAGGGGTGCACGTGGCAGAGTGGTTAGCACTGCTGCCTCACAGCAAGAAGGTTGTGAGTTCAATCATTCTTGGCTGACTCCGGGTTCTCTGTGAGGAGTCTGCATGTCCTCCACGTGTTACCGTGGGTTATGAATAGAGTAGGTAAAGTTCAAGTAACTATGCTGTGTAATGTAGCAGGCATACATGTGATTTATGGTGGACTTGAGTGTTTATAAATCAGCACAATCAGCAAAGTGTGTCTTATCCAAAATAAATATCAATGATGTCTCTCTAAAACAGTACAAAAAAGACATCATATTCAATTGTTACACTGAACATGCTTTTCATGTTTGAAGTTCATATAAGCCCATCTTTATTAATGGACTCATATAAATGAACGGTTGATTTGAATGTTGCATTTCACATTGATACTGGTGATAGCAGCAGTAAAAACCTACAGTGCTGTCTTTGTTCAAGTTCCTCTGGGTTTTATGTTGTTAATAAAAACACAAAGGTACCTACCAGGAAGAATATTATCATGACACTATCTTGAAATAATGTTGTTTTAAGTAATGTACAAAATATAAAATATAATAAGCCCCTTTTATTCACTTTTCAATTAAACTGTGGGGAATGAATCTCACCATTATCCATTCTTGGTCAGCCTTGTGCCACTTGCCTCTCAAGTAACCTGTGACCTATTATTAACATGTAGTACCATACAATCTTCACACAAAAGGGCAAAAGAAATTATAAAAGCAAAATTATGCTGAAAAGGTGCTAAGTGAAATCCAAAATTCAAAAACAATTTGCATTAATAAAAAATGTGTGTTTCTTTTTTTCTTAAAACTTGCCATATTATTAGACAAAAACAAATTTTTGACCAGATTTCTTTGGAGAAAGTCACTAAACTGTAGCCTGGCTCCGCCCTCCTACGTACTTCCGCTCAATTTCATTTCGCTTTAGTACTTAGTCTGGGATCGCTGTATATTCTTAGGTTTCCAGAAATCAATTTTTGTAGGACCAATCAGCGAACAGAGGAGTGACTTGTTGTTTCCGGTCGGTTTCGCGCATGACATATGTCACGACCACACGTTAGCGATTGGCTATGGCAGATCCTGAGTGACTCTGGGCAGATCCAATAGTTTTAAACTTCAACAGAGTTCCCGCATACAAGGAAGTAAACGCTTGTCAATGGAGCGAGGCCAGACTCTCTGTACAAATGAAATGTACGAGAGTCTGGTAGAACCAGGCTAACTAAACTGGCCTCTGCTGGTAGACTCTCAAACTACTGCACAGTAAAACCCATCAAAGGTCATCAAAAGTTGTCTTTCAAACGGAAGGTAGGTGGTTCGATTCTCACTCTCCCCACAGTTCATACTGTTGTTGTGTCCTTGGGCAAGACACTTGCCAGTGGCTGTAACACTGGTAATTACTGTAGAACAATGTAAGTCGCTTTGAATAAAAGCGTCAGCTAAATGAATAAATGTAAATGTAAATGGTCCTGTTCACTATGCTTATGCGGCAGTAGCTCAGTGGGTAGGGCAGTCATCCTTCAACTGGAAGGCTGGTGGTTCGATTCCCACTCTCCCCGCAGTTCATACTTGGGCAAGACACTTAACCCACCTTGCCTCCAGTGGCTGTAACACTGGTAATTACTGTAGAACAATGTGAGTCGCTTTGGATAAAAGCGTCAGCTAAATTAATAAATGTAAATGTAGATGTGAGATCCTGTAGAAGTCTTATCTATATTTCTTTCATGGAATTGTCGTTGAAAAAAGTGTATTATTGTAGAATAAAGTTGAGAAAAAATAACTGATGATATGTATTGTATATATCATCAGTTAAACAAAACCTCATCACAAAAGAAGTCAGTCCATATTAGATTATTCCCCATCATTTTAGTGAGTGTGTAGCCTACTGAGCATCATATAGGGGCTTGGCTGGTTGAACTCAGAAGGGGACTTTATTGCCCTGGCGCCCGCCACGCACAAATGAGTGCAGCGTAAACACTGCTGTCAATATTGCAGCGACAAATACTATCGTGCTTATTTCCACATAATGCCATAGGTCAATAAAAAATTTTAAAACTCAAAAGAGACAGTGGATAAGGTTTCTCCGATGAAGGTGAGATAATTTTGTTTAAACTATGTAAAATATATAGTATTAACAAAGTTTTCCTTTTAAAGAATTTTCTGATCACTTTCATCTGCTGCATCTGAGACATCTGACACAAGCTTCAACTACATTAACAATAATTCTTGACAAAGTGCCTGTTCATTCAAAAAATGAAGAAAACCCTGAAGCAGCTTCCGCAAAACAGGTTAAGGCATAATTATTCAGGTGTGTTCATAATTTGTTTAACTTTTATCTTGAAAAGTGAGTTTACCAATTTATGTTTGAATTTACTTTTAACAAGTTAATTGAAGCAGTGCTGAATGTAAAGTCTGGTTGGGAAGAAGTTCTACATGAGTGCTTGTTATAAGAATTTTCTATATCCTTATATTTATCTATTTTTTAAAACCAGGTCAAAATTAATTTCTCTATTCCAGAATAATCTGTCAATTCCTCTGCAGAGTGTGAAGCTCTTTCTTTAAAGCTTTAGTTGTGCTGTTAACTAGACCTGTGTTACTTTGGATGAAATCATGTTGTAGATCCCACCTTTTCAGCTCAAAGCAGCTCAGTGCTATTGTTCTGTCCAGTCCTTGGACCAGTTTTCTCTCATTTCCAGTTTTAATTCACAGTTACAGCATCTCTCATGCAATTTATAACCCTTTGTTGGTTATAAATCTAATTAATTTAATCTACATTTGCATAAATTGTCTCAAAGGTAAAATTCTAATTTCAATGCTAATTGAATTTTATCCTTATATTCATTAAAACACCTTGAAGGACCCCCCTCTTGTCGATGTAAATGGGGCTCTCAAATAAACCTGATGGAACTGCTGTTTGGTTCCTAAGGTGTGAGGTTCTACTCACGATGTTCTCCGTCACATTGTATGTGAACAAATAAACCAGGATCCTTTAAGGACGCATGTTTCCGGTCAGCAGGCAACGCTGGTCTAATGGTCTTACTTTCACAAAAGCTCCAGACTTCTGCTTTGCCCTGCACCTGTCCCTGATCTCTCTTTGTCAGGTTCAGAGTGATGTTACAGTACGTCCTGTCACTAGCCCTGCTCACAGCTGTACTCCAGGTGTAAACCAAGATGATTATAAGTTCAAAGAACTATGTTAATATTAGCTCTTACTGGTGTCCATATTAATTTCAAATATTCTTTTCAGAACTGGTACCTGTTGTGGTTGGCTTCCATCAAAACAAAATACAAACAAACAAATCAAACGTTCTCTGACATTATTAAACCCATAGAAAGTGCATCCAGGTTTTTGTCAAACGAAACCATACAAGCTCTTAAAATGATCAAACCATAAAAATGAAACACAGATAAACCCTGTTTCCACAGATATGTTCTGATGGAGATCAAATTTAATCTGAAAGCTTCAATCAGATCAAACAGTGCTCCTCCAGAACGGTCCTTCATGTCAACCTTCTTCCTTTCTTTAATTTTGATTTAAACTCTTTTACTGTATTAGCACATTACTACATTACTCTTTTACACACATCACCTCTTCACTTTAATACAGTTAGTTTAAATCTTCCTCTCCCTCTCTTTTTTGAGACCTGGGGAAATCATGGCTCAAAACAAAAAAATAAAAAATAAAATAAACAAAAAATAAACACAAAATCACAAAATGAAAGGCCAGTGCCATTGATCATTTTAAAATTTCAGTCCATCAAGTATACTTTTTTAATTATTCGTCTTCTTTATGTTTTACAAATAGCATCACTGTTGTTTCTGTTATATTTAAAACTTCAATTTGTTCAGTTCAGTTTTAATTTTAGTTACCATTAGTTGTAGGTCTTTACCTGTAACTGTAAGTGCTATCATCCACAATAATTGCCCAGTGAGCACCTTGGCTTATGCTCTTAAACTTTAACCATTTTTACAGTTTAACACTTTAACTTAAACTTTTCAAATAAACCACCTCCAATCCTTTAAGATTGTTTTAACATATAGATATGTTTTCAATTCTCAGATCACAAATTTACATTGCAGTTTAAAATTTTATTGTAAAAAACACTTGTTATCATCTAGCTTAGTGGATTTCATTTTGGTGTTTAGTTTACTAAATCAAAAAACAATATGGTCGTACCAAAAAAAATTAAAGCAAATCAAAATGTAGACTATATTTGTTTCCACAGACCTGTCAGGAGGTCAAACAGTTTAAACTTTATTTAACACATCAGTGCAATCTGTTTCTGTCTCTGACATTTCTACTTCAGCATTTTTTAACATTAAAATGTTTGTTTAATATAAAGGCTCCCACACTTTCTGTTGAGCTAAAACAAAAAACAACGGAAAAAAAAACATAGAACAAAACCAAAACATTTCTTGTTCCGGACGTGAGCAAAAAGGGAGGTGTTGTGAAGGCCTCGCTGGCATAGAATGTTATCTTGTGTTGACACATTCCTTGTGAATCCAAACTTCTCCAACACTTTTTTTAGAACCAACCCAGAGAAATACATAATTGTTCATTTTGTTTCTTCTCTTGTCTGGACCCAGTGTCGCCCTGTAGTGTTGGCCTGTCCGGCTTTGCCAGTGCCCCCTCGTCTGCGACTCCCCCCTCTCCTCCCTCTGGTCTCCATGGTAACATTTTTCCTCAGAGAAATACATTTCATTCATATTAAGTCCAGTTTTGCACAATTTCAAAAATCAATTTACCAATCCCTCTTTGGTCTTTATCAATAGATACAGTTTAAAGTAAACATTTGTCTGGAATATGTTTATCTTAGCGCTTGTGTTGCTGCTGTCTGTCTGCAGCTTCTCTGCCCAAATTGAGCAGGGGTGTGGGGGGAGGGCAGAGGAAGTTTGGGGTACACTGGTGTACAAGCGGTGAGGCCCCAAGACCTAGAAATCTCACAGGACACATTTATAAAAATACAAATGATTAGTGTTTTCGAAGTCCATGTGTGTACTTTCTTTTAAAATATGGCTTCTCCATTTTTTTTTTTTTTTTTTTTACTTTTTTTTACTGTTACACCGGAAGCCTAGAAAAATATCTTCCATAAGCTATTTTTCTTTCTTTCAACTCATTCGTCAAACTTTTTCTACGCAAAACTATTAAACCTTT
The DNA here is from genome assembly GCA_024349245.1 of Neodontobutis hainanensis. NCBI lineage: Eukaryota > Metazoa > Chordata > Actinopteri > Gobiiformes > Odontobutidae > Neodontobutis > Neodontobutis hainanensis. Next base: position 9,742 of record JALDNG010004028.1, read on the forward strand.
GTTCTGGTTTACATTATTAGACATTAGACATTCAACAATGGCCCATTCATACAACGTCAATTCTAATACGCAACTTTTAGCTTTTAACTTTAGGTCAACATTATATTATTCTCAGTATAAGCCCCTCACTCTCGTGGGCTTGCAGTGAACACTTCTACGTAGTTCTACTTATTCAGATGGATCAAATTATGGATGAATTATCAAATTAAGGTTCAATCAACAGTACCAATATATCACAATATTAAATTTTCTGTCACTATTTTTCTAATTAACTCCTTGCATTCAGGTACTTGTCATTTACATAAATCTGTATCTGCTTGCTATTTTCAGAGAATCTGATGGATCAGATTCTCTGACTCACTGTGTTGCATTAACTTGTCACAATACAGAGGGTTATGTGGAAGTCCTTTGTGTGTCAAGCACATTAGAATGGATGCACTTCTGATATTTAATGTGTTATGGAAAGGTGCAGAAAGTATATGGTTAATGCATCAGAGGATTGTATTATGCTTAACTTTGTAATTCCAAGCCTCCTTGAGTGTGTTTTCATGCTCATGAGTATTCCTGTTTTCATCTGACTTTGACAAGATGCAGCTTAATGTTGACACTTAAATCTACAGTATGATGTATCAGGCTCATGTTGATGAGATTTATGTTGACCCCCTGACGTCAACGGCCTGGCGACCATGTGACTCCTCAGCACACAGTCCACTGACTTTGTATGTCCTCTTACAATATTTATCTCTACTTATGCCTCCTAATTTACAATTGAATATGTATCAATCACTGAAACATAATAAAAACTTACTTCTTAATAAAATTATGTCTTGTTTACTTTGGTTGTTTTCCTCTTCTGCTGTCTAATGAACTGTTAGAAGATGACTAGAGTTATTTTTAATGGAAATATCTCCAAACCATTAGCTTTAATAAGTGGTAATTCTCTACCTTGCCTGTCTAATAAATACATTTATAGCTGAGACTGGTTTACAAATTGCCTTCTCAATCCCAAGCCCTGGCATTACATTATGTTCAGCTGAACCATATTGAAATAATTAAAGCATGAATTAAAAGTACATCATTTTAAATCCCAGGCAACCCTATCCATCCTTCGGAAGCTGTAGAATATCCAGTTTTAACTTAGGCTTCCTTCCAGCCCAAATAAAGTCTGATAAAGCTTTACTAATGTCATTAAGATAGTTTGGAATCAAACACAAAGAGCACTGACACTGGGTAAGTTATTTTAGGAGGATAATCATCTTAACAGGGTTAAAATTGCAGAGAAAGTATATGGGAGGTTTCTTCCAGCTGTCAGCATTTATTTTATTTGTATATTAGAAGTGTGATTTGAATTTGCAAATATAGGAATCCCCCAGGAGCCTGACGAAATGGTTTTAACAAAAGCAGGTTTGACATGATCCCATCCAGCCGTGCATCATTTGTGTTTTATTTCTGTGGCGCTGATCTCTAATCATCTTGCACTGATGAGATAAAAGAGCTGGTGGGGGCATTTTTCTAGCTGTGCCAGCAGATTATTTGGTTAACTGACAAATTCAAAAAGCCTCTGTTGTGCAAATAGGGTATGTTCTGCTTTTCTTGTTATTAAATAATCTAACCCTTTAGGTGCTGAGCTTTTTGCTGGTCTCTGGATCCCCCATACAGCAGCACTGTACTCTTTATGGTATTGTTTCTGTTAAATTTGATTCATTCTTTGGTTTATTATCTTTAAAACATATTAATTAATTAAGCTTTTAAAATAAAACAAATCAGTGCAGTAATCTATGGAGCTCCCGGAGGGGGGTTAGTCTGAATTATTATGCCCTGACAAGGACCTCTGTCCTGGGACAAACATCTGGTCCTGTTCAGATGTGGAAGTGAGGAGGCAGGGTCAGCATGGTTGATGGGGGGAAAAATTGCTGCAAATGTGTTAAAATGAAAACAAAAAACTGTACCCAAGACTGCAAGAGCCTGGGTAACACCCATGTGTTTACAGGGAGTCTGCTGCATCTGCTGGCGGAAAGAATATGCTAAAAATGTGTAAAAATTTAGGAAAAACTGTAGTCTAAAATTTTGTTCTTGTGATACCACTGTCCCAAACAGGAAATGGTTAAGGATAGAAATGATGACATCACATATGGTATTTTAATTTGAAAAGACAAAACACTTGTTTGAGTGTTATTATTATTATGATGATTAATTGATGAAACCGTGGTTCATGCATTATTAATGAAGTAAATGCCATTTCACCGATGGTCATGAGTGAGAGTAGGAACACAGATTGGCCAGTAAATCAAGAGCTTCATTTTGCAGATGACAGAGAGTAATGGCTGTTGGCTTTTGAAAAGCGAGTTTTGAAAGCACCAGAAAGGACTAACCTTCAAAATAAAAGCCATGGGAAGATTTTTTTATTTTGCTCTAGTTTTCCATTGAAAAGAAAGATCTGAATCTAACCAAAGGCCCAGATATTTAAATTGTACTAATGCTCTTTTTACACATGGCTTTAACCTCCTCAATGATCAAAAATAAATTTCTTTATAATTTTATCCATTTGAATATTGTTTCTATTACATACCCAAACTCCTCCAAACTACCTTTTTTAATGGTGCGGTCAATGCAACTTAAATTTTTTTGGGAGTTTAGCACTAATTGAAGTTTCAATCAAATCGTGTTGATGTAACGCCTTTATATATTTTGTTTCTGCAAGATACATACATTTTAAATTAAAAAATGTTTTATTGTTCCCTGCAGATGGTGTCAGATTCCTTCAGTGGTTGCAAATCCATAAAGTTACATTATGTTGCTTCAGTCTTCCAAGAGTTCAAAGCAAATGAAAAATGACTTAACTCCACTCCACCTCCACAAATGAACTGTTTGGTGGTGTACAGAATTGAGAGGATGGGAGCAGATGTGAAGCATTTCTTTAAGGTGTCAAAGGCCTTCTGAGCCTCCTCCGCCCACTATAAAGGGACCTTGGCAGAGGTGAGAGCATTCAATGGGGCAGCCAAGGTCCTGTAGCCTCGAACACAGCGTCTATAAAAATTGCGAAGCCCAGGAAGCAGTGTACTACGGACTAAACATGGTGAATGTGTTAAATGATGTTCTTAGAGAAGATCAAGTGGCTCAGTGGTTATTTATGTACAATTAGTTTTTTATTTGGTTTGTTCTATTTAGCTTGACTTGGTTTTGTGTTGTGCTCTGCTGTTTTTGTGTCTGCTCTGTGAATGTTAGTTTTGACAACATAATGTTAAATATGACAGCAGTGTTAGCTTTAGGCTGGAAGGTTAGAGGTTCATTTAGATCGAGTTTTAAAAATTGTGTCAGAGGTATAGAGAAATGTGTCTTAACTGTGAAAAACTGTAATAAAGTTTATTGCTGAACAGTGCTCTCTTGTGGCTCTATCCAGTACACCTCCTCACAGCTACAACATTTCTCTGCACTGTTACAAAGGTAAAAGCTGATTGTATGTTGGTTTAATGCTGTGTTAACTCTTTATTAAAAGTGGACAAAGAAGAGGAATAAAATTAAACATCTGAGGTGCAGATTTATTTAATAAGCACCACTGTGTCTTTTTATTATTAGACTTTATACATTCTGATTTGTGTTTAGTGCAATTAGACCATTTATTTAAGGGTCTGGGTATTCTCAACACAGTTTGTGTTTCTTTGAAATGAAATAAAAAGTGAAAGTAAGGGCTGGCAAATCTCTTCAGCCTCATACTTGGAGCAAAGCCAACATCAGCTGGTATGTAAACTCACTTAGCTTGTTGGAGCACCCTCATTCTTCAAAGGAAAGGTAAGTCTGACTACTAACTGACCTGATGTTGTATCTCTCAAGGAAGGAGAGAATAAAAGTATAAAGTTCTTTTTTGCTTCCTCATTTCTACAACATGGAACATAGAAAACATCTTACTCTGTAAATACCTTCCTGTTTACAAGATATAGTTTAGTTCAGTGGTTCTCAACTGGTCTGGCCTCGGGACCCACCTTCCCCCTTTAATGAGAGCCACAACCCAAATCTAGGAACATTTTTAACTTCTGAATGACACAGTTTGCCAACTTAACACAAAAACAAATTTAATGATAAACCAAAACAATCAGTAGGTGATACTAGAGAGGAAATGTTCCATTTTAACTCAAATAGTCTTAGGGAGGTTTAAAGAATATTATTGTAACTGTAGCTGTGGAACTTTGCATCAGTGGATACACACTGAACAGCACTGTATTAATGATATTCAATCAATAGCATTTAACCATTGCATTGGATACAGCCAATAAATGAATAAAATGAACTTGTAATGATACACAATCAGGAGTTGACAATATAGATGATATTTGTGTATAGCTGCAGACCATATCATCTATCTACAGTACACAACATAACAATAGCCTGTGTAACTTAAAGACAGCTGAGAGCACATGTCTCTCTGCATCAGCATCAGGACAACCTTTAATCAGAGAGGTTTTATCGCAAACCTGAAAGAAATAACATTTTTTCTGACACTGTGGGGTCATTTTAAAGTATTTTGTACAAATATGACTAGGGTCCAATGTATTGGGCTCTTTTTTTTAATATATGCGTAATGCGTGGTAGAGTGCAGCACTCGTGTCATTTTTTTTTTTAAATTTCTGTTCAGCTGAGGGTGTCAAAGAGATACCAATATCATGAACAAACCAACCATTGAATACTCATTTGGAATAAAGGCAAAGGGGTTGGGGTAAACACCCCTCCAAATGGAGATTTTGGAAGACCACACTTAAAACAAAGGGATAAGATAATGTCCCAGCATGCAGTGTGTTCACTCCACAGCTGTGAGAGAGATCCAAAATGTAACTAAAAATGTTCTAAAATTAAGTCCTTTTTCATGTTCCTGTAATCTTGAACTCATTTATGCACTGATCCGTTTTTGACTTGGAAAGTTTTTGAAATATTGCTGTTTGCTAACGTTAGCCTCACATTACCAGGTCAGAAACTTTAAATCTTATGAATAACACCACTATCTGTAATGCAACATGACCCCTGTTTCCAATAAATTAATAGAATGTATATGCACTGACTTGTATATCTCATGTGTTTTATTCTTTATACTAAAGATATTTAAATGTGAACTCACAACCTTCTTGCTGTGAGGCAGGAGTGCTTACCACTCTGTGATGTGTTTCTTGGTAGATGAACAATATCACCTCTTTTCTGAGCTGCCTTTAATGCTATGAGTAGTTCCTTCTTTTCGGCTTCAACAAATTCCTCATTAATAAAGATGTGCATGCTTTTATGCTTTTCAACTTTTTGGACCTATCCAAACCAGCAAGTTTATATTTAAGTTTCAGAAATCTCACCAGAACTGGACAGAATTTTCTGATTTTGCAGGCATTGTTTTAACAGTCCTCTTCTCAAAGTCCAGCTCAAATGTCCCAATGTGCACTTTACCTTCACATTCACCAATCTTTTCATTTACAGATTATTTGATGCCATCATAGTCTGTTATGTCTGAGAGGCCAAGTAGACTTTTAAATATTGGGTCCATTTCTGACCAGTTATGAAAGAGACCTTGAAAACATCAAACTCTTTTTGAGGTATTTCTAGACAGATGGGACATTGTAACATACTCCTATGTCTCTCCTATTGGAAGTCAGAGGCCTTTTAAGACAGCTCTTAATTGTTCAAGAAAAAGAGCTTCAGAATTAAATGTGGTATCCAAAATATGACTGAATGGAGACGTTTAGATTTTTTAGAGTAGATTCTACAGCTTAAAGCAGTAGTTCAATGACAGGATCCAACAAATGCTGTCAATGAATCCTTAGAGATAGGGTGAGGAGCTGAGGTGGCATCTGTTTGGTGCCTCCTGGGCGCCTCCTAGTGAGGTGTTCGGGCATGTCCGAACACCTCATACCCTGCATGATACCATTATTGTTGACAAAACGTCCATATTCATCTTGGATGTGATGTGATTATGTGATGTGATTAAACTGTAGAGGTAAAGTATTTTTCTTGTGTCGTTAAATGTTAAAATTTCTCTGCACTATTACACAGGTAGAAGCTGATTGTCTGGTGGTGTAATGCTTTCCAAGACTTAAGTAACAAACACTAGTGGTTCACTCACTGTGTCTCATTACTCACTAACAACTTTTCTTTTATTTAAATCCTTAAACTTTATACTTTCTGATTTGTGTTTAGTGCAATCAGACCATTTATTTAAGGGTCTGGGTATTTTAACACTTTATTTTCATTACTGTTTTGTGTTTCCTTGAAATGAAATATAAAGTGAAGGTATGCACAGGCAAATCTCTTCAGCCTCATACTTTGAGCAAATTCTACATCAGCTGGTGTGTGAAGAGGGGGAATGTAAACTCACCCAGCTTGTTTGTATCACTCAAGGAAGTATAAAGTTTGGTGGAGTAATAATTTGCAAATATTTTTTTTATTTTATTTCCTCTCCTTTTAGCGTTCTCATTTCAACAACACGGAACACATCTTACAGTTTTTATTGTTCATATTGGGTAGAAAAGCTTCATGAACACGTAAGGACAAACTCAGGAGTTGACAATAGAGATGATAATCTGATTTGTATAGCTGCAGACCTATATACAGTATACATTATGTTCAACAGAACATAAAAATAGCTTAGAAAAAAATCTTTTCTTCAAGACATATCTAGTACTCTGTGTGTCTTAGGTTTCCTCTGGGTACTCCGGTTTCCCCTACCACCTAAAACATGTTGTTAAGCTATAATCTGGTACAAGTGTAGGCGAGCCTAAAAAACATTTTTTACGTAAGCCAGAGGTGAAAACACAGTTGATATTTGGTCATTTTAGAGGTTCTAATAGGTTCTAATTTCATTTGACAAATAACTCACTGTTTACAAGGGATTTGTCACGTTTTGCTCAAAAAAGTAAAGAGCAATAGGTGAATAGGTGCGGGCATAACCTGACACACAAAGCATCACATGAATGAATAGATAATAAATTATAGTCCCCTGCAGAAAATGCGAGCACGTCCTTGTTTAGTGTTTAGAAGAATTTACTTTTTGAAAAACTAGTGACTGCACAAAGACCCGTGTAAAGAAAAGCCCATTCTCATAAAAAGGACATGAGGAATTAGAACATTAGCTGCACACAATAATCGACTCAGTGAGATGATATATGTCATTGTTTTTGCATTGTGTCCTTCACACCCGGTGCTCATTCTCTCAATCCTTTGATAAATCAGTCCACAGTGACAGAAAATACAACAACAACATTTTAGCAGTTACTTACTTGAAAACAAACTCGTGTCCCTGTATAACATTTGTCCCTCAGTCTCCACTCAGGAATGATACAGGATTGCTTTTATACATCTTATCTGCTCGTAAACACTCTCCAGTGGGTAAACATTCAGTAACTGTCCTCCATCAGACATAGCATCGAGAAGCAGGCCTGTCTATTTTTTTGTTTCAGGGACAGTGCATATTGATAAACAGAAAGAAAACTGTAAATATGCCAGAGTTAGCCAACAGGCTATTTTTCATCTGTAGTCCTAAATTGTGCATTCAAAAGCAGCTAAGACTAGATCCGGGTCAATCCCAGATCCAGTCAAGACCACATCAAGACCAGGACTGAACCAAAACCTAGACCATACACAGACCAGAAAAAAAACAAGTACAAGATCACAGGGAAGATTGATGACAAGATGGCGGCAGGCAGGCTTGGCGCACTCACTGCACTTTCAGTATACAGTGATTTTAAAGATTTCTAAACTACTAAAAAGCTGAGTTAAAGAGATGTATCCCAGGAACTCAATTTGTGAACCCACTCATTGAAAACACACACCGGCACACACACCAGCACACACACACACACACACACACACACACACACACACACACACACACACACACACACACACACACACACACACACACACACACACACACACACACACACACCACACATAAATCCTGATACTGATACATAACACACAGGGATTAAACAGCTGATGTTACACTTGGGTGCAGTTGACACCAGGAAGGGGAAATCAGAAGTTTAAAAAAAAGATTTCTCTAGGCTTTTAGATAAACTTGAGAACCTTGAAGTGGAATCATTAAGCAGTCAACCACTCCTAAACATTGACACGCAGATCAATAAATTCAGTCTAAATGGCTGTCCAAGACCTATGAGACAAGTGGTTTTAACTTCATTGATTACTTTAACTTGTTTTGGCAACGTGACAAGCTGTTCAGAGGAAGATAGGTTGAAGACAGGTTTCTTTGTTTCGGTTGATAACTGTGTATCAGACCAAATGGACCTGCCATGTGGGGTTCCACAGGGGTCTATATTGGGACCTCTATTATTCAATCTCTACATGCTTCCTTTAGGCCAGTTAATACACAACTGTGACGGTACATACCATAATTATCCAGATGACACTCAGATTTACATTTCACTCACAGCAGGTGAAAATGGACCGATCCATTCACTGTGTCACTGCATCGAACAGATTGGTGTGGATGCAAAATAATTTTCTCCAACTGAAATAAGACTGAACTAATCATCTTTGGGAACAGAAACAAAGAAAATGTGTCAGCAGTCACCTCAAGTCTCTTTCTCTAAAATCTAAAACACAGGTTAGAAATCTAGGGGTCATCATGGACTCAGACTTAAATTTCCAGAGTCACATTAAGTCAACTACATCATCTGCATTTTATCACCTTAAAAACATTTCCAGAGTCAAAGGGATAATGTCTCGACCAGACTTTGACTTATTCATGCTTTTATCTCCAGCAGGTTAGATTACTGTAACGGCCTGCTCACTGGTCTCTCAAAACGAGGGTTAAGACAGCTGCAGCTTATTCAGAACGCGGCTGCTCGGGTTCTAACTAACACCAGGAAGTAGTTTAAAATCTCTGCACTGGCTTCCTGTTGCTCAGAGAATAGACATTAAAACAGCACTGCTGGTGTCTTAATGGTTTAGCACCAGAATATATTTCTGACTTAAGTAAAACAAGCCTCAACCCAATGTTCAAGGGGAGGTTAAAAACCTTCCTCTTTAGCTCCGCCTACATTAAAACTTTATTTTTATCTGCACTCCTCTTTTAAATTGTTTAAATTTTCTTATGCTTCTTAATCTAAATCCTGTAAATTGACTTTTATTCCTGTAAAGCACCCAGTGTATGAATAAGACATCATAAAATAACACAATAGCAACAAGAGTAATGCAGCAGTTAAAAGGAAATTAGTAGGAGACATTCAACAAGCTGATGACAGCAGGAATTTAAAATCTTTGTTTTACATCTGGGCAGATTGTATCTGTGGCCTGATGACAGCAGTCAAAACTCAGCCCAGTTTGGGTGGCTTGGATCAACCGAAATAGTTTTGGTTTTCTTTACTGACTTGGCCTTATAGAGGTCATTAAGGTCGCTCAAGGGATTATCAGCAATTCTACAGCATACCTTTACAAAATCATGCAATTCTTTGACCTGGTCTGATGAGGCCAACATGACATCATCACAAAAAGCAGAGACAAGATCATGTGGTCCCCAAACCGGGCTCCCTTTGGCCCCTGGCTGCACCTAGAAATTCTGTCCATGAAGATAATGACCAGGACCTGTGACAAAGGGCAGCTCTGCAGAGTCCTACATGCACCGGTAACAGGTCTAACTTACTGTCGGCAATGTCAAAAGGAGAAAAATAATAAGATAATGGGTATCCAAATTAATCAACAAATAAACTTTGTTCCAAAGAGAACATTAACATAATGTTATTAAATCACCACCACATAATCTTTAACCCAAACATATAGATTCTCAAAATCATTTAATAGTTCTTGTACATGAGATCAGTAAACTCATGCCTATCTCACTGACAAAGTACCCTCAGAGTACCCTCAATGTAGCTTTTCTGTTGCTGGGACTTGAGAGATTACGTGAGTGATGCACTTAACAGCGCTCAAATAGATAGAGCAGGGCTAGTTACTGATGACATAAGTAAAACATAATCACTTATTTTTTCTCTTCTTTTTCAGAACACTTAACTTACCCATACAAAAAGTGAAAGAAGGAAGCATGTGGTTGACAGCTGTACAAGGAAACATAAAAATCATTAGCTAACCCCCACCCCAAGTTGATGTTATTTTGAACTTAGACACTCCCATCTTGACAAAAATATATATAATTCAACCACTGAGATGCGGATTTCTCTAACAAACACCAGTGCATCTCTCACCGTGTCTTATTACTTTCTTTAACCAGGTAAGCTGTTTTTTTTTTTGTTTTAATCAAATTATTATACTATATACATTCTGATTTGTGTTTAGTGCAATCAGACCATTTATTTAAGGGTTTTGGTATTTAAAAAAATTTTTTTTTCCCAGTTTTGGTTTTCCTTCAACAATGAAAAGGGAGGTGTATAAAGTGAAGATATTCTCAAGCAACAGTCTTCAGGTTCATATCTGGAGCACAGTCTACATCAAACTGGTGGGTGAAAAGGGGGAAAGTAAACACACCTGGCTTATTGGAGCAGCATCATTCCTCCAAAGACAGGTACGTCTGGAGCACTGTTCTGCTCGCTGAATTTAGAGTGTGTTCAGATTTGTATTCCATTTAATTTAGTTTGCACCAAAACAAAAAAGTTATCCATTAAATTCCATCAGATAGAAAACCCTGGTTTACTGATCATTTACAACAGTGGTGTTAGCCCAATGCTTATGAGGCGTGTCATCATTACATTTTACCTTCTCAGTGCTTCACCTCCTCTTCCATTACTCTTCTCACTTTATTTAGGTGAACAATAATTGTTTTAGTTTGTTTTGTTCCGCTCTCTGGAAAAAGTGTTTTCAACACCAATTCCTATTTGGGCTCATCTGTGGTCTGCTTGGGATTCACTTTTTAATCGTAACTGTACCAGAGTTCAGTTGTAAGCGCTCCGATGCCTCTGTTTTAAAGGTGTTGTATTGCAGCATCCACAGTGAACAAACTTGGCATGAAAGAAGTATGGACATGTCCTTTATTTTCCTAACCTTGTGCTTCATGACTTCAGGAATCTACATTTACTCTAAGCTGTCCACATTCCATTGGAAAAGTGGTTCTTATTGAACTTGAGAAACAGACTTTCCCATTGCTCCCTCAAGTCCCCTGGTTTGTTGATAAAGTTGAGGTGATGTCCTCAGAAGGAGATACCTTCAAGTTCCCTGTCCACAACTGGATCAATGATGATGACGCGTTTACCGCTTCAAAGAGGGCACAGGTTGGTGATATTTGTTCCCCATTGTCTACAGTGAGTTGTAATCTGTATAATGTACATTACATAATACTATTTGGATTGTAAAGTACTGTATGTTGTTACATTGACTTCTTTTTGTCTCTGCAGCTTTGACCTCTTTAAAGAACATCATCTTCTTGGCAAGTACAGCCGAGAGATGGAGTTAAACCGCCGGAAAAACATCTACTGGTAACTTGGTGATATTGATTAACTAAAAATATTGCAATGCCTGGATTATTGAGTGTGATTGTTGAGGCTGAAACAGTGAAAGTAGCAGAATAATAATAGGACAGATAACCTAAAGGAGCAACTTTTTACCCAAAAATATAATGTTATATTAATTTTGATGGTTCTTAGACATGAGCTCAATAGACTCATGTCTATCTCACTGACACAGTACCCTCCACTGGACAAAACCCTCCAATGTAACTTTCCTGTCCCTGAGATGTGTATCAAGACTACAAGAATACATTAGTGAATTGCTTTTACTAAAATAGGCCCTAGCAGAGTTGTATTTGTACAAAACACACTAAAATGACCCTACCGTTTCAGAAAGAATGTTTTTCTTATTCTTATTCTTATTGTTATTCTTATTCTTATTCTCATTATTATTATTATTATTATTATTATTATTATTATTACTATTATTATTATATATATATATATATATATTTTTTTATTTATTTATTTTTAAACTTGCAGCATGTATAGTCTTCACTTTGAAACAACTAAACGTCCATAAATATTGCGCCATGACTGTAAAGACTCTACTGGCTAAAAGTTACTCAGACTATTTTACCATAAACACTTTTTGTGTCTTCTTTTTGTTTATGTTTCTTACAGCTGGGAGAACTATAAAAAGGGTTTACCTCACTGCATTAAAGTAGATGATTTACACTCTCTGCCTCATGAAGTTCAGTTCTCATTCACCAAAACAACACAGTTTACTTTAACTGCAGCTGAATGGTGAGGCATTGTAAATATATTTAAAGACAGCTATGTATATATATATATATATATATATATATATATATATATATATATATATATATATATATATATATATATATATATAAAAATAAATTCTTATATAATCTCAGCTCTATAATCTTTGTATGTTTCTAGGCTGTTAGAGATGAAACTGATACATTTAGCTGATTGTGAGGACAACTGGGATAGTTTTGATGCTATCAATGAATATTTTCAAATGCACAAAAATGATGTCTCAGGTAAAAAACAAGAACACATTTTTATTTTAATGAACAATGCAATTGTTTATGTCAACACACAACATGCCAGACTTTTATATAACAAAGCAATATAGTAAATACAGTCTTTTTCAGAATACGTGCAGAAGAACTGGGAGGAGGATGCTTTCTTTGGTTACCAGTTTCTGAATGGCGTCAACCCAACATTGATCCGATGCTGTACTTCTCTGCCCCGTAACTTCCCTGTCACTGATGACATGGTCTCCCTTGAGGGGGGAAGCAGATTGGCAGATGAGATGCAGGTTTGGAATTTAAATGGGTAAAAAACTACTGGGTGTCAAAAATGACACCCAGTAGTTTACCAGTAGGTGCAGTAGATTCTCAAAAAACAAACAAGACCTAGCATTCATGATGTGCACGCTCCTAAGGCTGGGCAATTGGGTAATTAAGTGAAAGGGGTGTGTTCAAAAAATAGCACTGTCTGCTGTTGACTGTACAAACTCAAAACTATTTTGTACAAACGTTTTTGTTTCTAGGATTTAGCAATAATATGACCACAGTTTTTTTAAAACTGTCAGCTGTTATTCCACTCCATGATTCTTAAACAACATTGCATAATTCATTAACATTTCTTGGTTTTGCTTCAGAAACAGCTTCTCGATTGGA
>JALDNG010004029.1:0-21928 GCA_024349245.1 Neodontobutis hainanensis
GATACAGTAATACACACTGTAGACAAGCATTTGAAATGACTGTAGAAGTGCAGTAGTACAGACTGTAAATGTGCAGAACAGACTGTAGACGTTTATTAAAAGAAACTGTAGACGTGCAGTAGAACAGACCGTAGATGAGCATTAGAACAGACTGTAGAGCTGCAGTTGAACAGACTTCAGAGCAGCAGTAATACAGACACTAGATTGGCTTTAGAACTGACTGTAGAGGAGCATTAGAACAGACTGTATATGAGTATTAGAAAACACTCTAGACATGTTTTAGAACAGACGGTAGAGGTGCAGTAATACAGACTGTAGACGAGCATTAGAACAGACTGTAGATGTGCAGTAAAACAGACTGTAGACGTGCAGTAGAACAGACTGCAGTAGAGCAGAGGTACAGACTGTAAACTGGCATTAGAACAGACTGTTGAGATGCAGTTGAAAAGACTGTAGACGTGCAGTTGAACGGCCTGTATATGTGCATTAGAAGAGACTGTAGACGCATACAATAGAACAGACTGTAGACGAGCATTAGAACAGACTGTACACATCCAGGAGAACAGACTCTAGATATGGAGTAGTACAATCTAAAGACCTGCGTTAGAACAGACTGTGGACGATTATTAAAAAAGACTATAGACGTGAATTTGAACAGACTGTAGATGAGTATTAGAAAAGACTGTAGACATGCTTTAGAACAGACTGTAGAGGTGCAGTAGAAGAGACTGTAGAGGTGCAGTATTACAGAATGTTGACAATTATTAGAACAGACTGAATACATGCAGTTGAACAGCCTGTAGATGTGCATTAGAAGAGACTGTAGTTGTACAATAGAACAGACTGTAGACGAGCATTAGAACCGACTGTACACATCCAGGAGAACAGACTGTAGATATGGAGTAGTACAGACTAAAGACCTGCGTTAGAACAGACTGTGGACGAGCATTAGAACAGACTATAGACATGCATTAGAACAGACTGTAGATGAGTATTAGAAAAGACTGTAGACATGCATTAGAACAGACTGTAGAGGTGCAGTAGAAGAGACTGTAGAGGTTCAGTATTACAGAATGTTGACAATTATTAGAACAGACTGACGACGTGCAGTAGAACAGACTGTAGAGGTGCAGTTGTACAGACTGTAGACGAGCATTAGAATAGACTGTTGATGTGCAGTAGAAAAGACTGTAGACGTACAATAGAACATACTGTAGATGAGCATTAGAACAGAATGTAGGCGTCCATTAGAACAGACTGTAGATGTGCAGTAGTAAAGACTAAAGACCTGCATAAGAATAGACTGTGGACGAGCATTAGAACAGACTATAGACGTGCTTTAGAACAAACTGTAGATGTCCATTAGAACAGACTGTAGATGTGCAGTAGAACAGACTGATGATGTGCAGAAGAATATACCTCAGAGGTGCAGTAGTTGAGACTTTACACGAGCATTAGAAGACACTGTACATGAGTAGTAGAAAAGGCTGTAGACATACTTTAGAACAGACTGTAGAGGTGCAGTAGTACAGACTGTAGACTTGCAGTTGAACAGACTGTAGCTGTGCATTAGAACAGATTGTAGATATGCAGTAGAACTGAGTAGACGTAATAGAACAGACTGTAGAGGTGCAGTTGAACAGAATGTAGACTTGCAGTAAAACAGATTGCAGAGCATCAGTAGTACAGACTCTAGACTGGCATTAGAACAGACTTTAGACATGCAGTATAACAGACTGTAGAGGAGCAGTAGAACAAACTGTAGAGGTGAAGTAGTAAAGAATGTAATTGGGCATTAGAACAGACTGTTGTCGACCAATAGAACAGAATATAGACATTACATAAATGCATGCTGGCGGTCACTTCCGAGGTCCGATCAAGTGAAATGTCGTCTTTTATATGTTGTTCTGGGTGGCCCTAGGAGCCAGCGTGCAAAATTTGGAGAGGCTACGACATTGTTAAGCGTCAAATAGTGTTCAGGCGCCAATGGTCAAAACCCGTTATAAGCTGTGTCTTTAGGAGGCTGAAACTTTTCACTTTGATCTAAAGCCAGCAACCTTTGATATGTTGTTCTGGGTGGCCCCAGGAGCCAGCGTGCAAAATTTGGAGAGGCTACGACATTGGTAAGGGGTCAAAAGGTCAACTAAGGGTACGAGCTATAGGCCCTGACAAGAAAGGTGTCTTTTTGATCATCATTTTTTTCCCCTTTGCTCTAGAGCTCTGCACTTCGGATATGTGATTCAGGGCTACTCCAGGAGCCAGGGTGATAAATTTGGGATTCCCACATGCCCATTTTGTCAAAGTATTTACCCTAGTGGGGGCGCTGGAGGTCACTTCCCGAGGTCCGATCAAGTAAAATGTGGTCTCCTTTTTCTCAACCCAGTACGTGGAAGCGTGTGGTAAAGGTTGGCGAGGCTACCACATTGATAAGGGGTTTAAAAGGTCAAAAAAGGGTATGCGCTAAAGGCCCAGACAGACTGTAGTCGAGCATTAGCACAGACTGTAGAAATGCAGTAGTACAGACTGTAAATGTGCAGAAGAACAGACAGTAGACAATTATAAGAACTGACTGTAGACGTGGAGTAGAACAGACTGGCAATTTGCAGATGAATAGACTGCAGATGAGAAGACAAGAGGTAACGGGAGGGAGACGAGAGGAAGCAGAGGCCACAGAAAGTCCAGAGGAGGCAGAGAGTCCAGAGGAGGCAAAGGCCACAAAGAGACCAGAAGAGGAGAAGGAGTCAGAGAGACCAGAAAAGGCAGATGCCACAGAGAGACTAGAGGAGACAGAGAAGGCAAAGACACTAGAGGAGGGCAGAGGCCAGAGAGAGACCAGAGGAGGCAGAGGCCAAAGAGAGACCAGTGGAGGCAGATGCAACAGAGAGACCAGTGGAGGCAGAGGAGACAGAGTGACCAGAGGAGGCAGAGGCCACAGAGAGAGCAGAGGAGGCAGAGGAGACAGAGAGACCAGAGGAGGCAGAGGCCACAGAGAGACTAGAGGAGACAGAGAAGGCAAAGACACTAGAGGAGGGCAGAGGCCAGAGAGAGACCAGAGGAGGCAGAGGCCAAAGAGAGACCAGTGGAGGCAGATGCAACAGAGAGACCAGTGGAGGCAGAGGAGACAGAGTGACCAGAGGAGGCAGAGGCCACAGAGAGAACAGAGGAGGCAGAGGACACAGACAGACCAAAGGAGGCAGAGGCCAAAGAGAGACCAGAGGAGGCAGAGGAGGCAGAGAGACCAGAGGAGGCAGAAGAGACAGAGAGAACAGAAGAGGCAGAGGCAACAGAGAGACCAGAGCAGATAGAGAACACGGAGAGACTAGAGGAGACAGAGAAGGCAGTGAGACTAGAAGAGGCAGAGGACAGAGAGAGACTAGAGGAGGCAGAGGCCACAAAGAGAGCAGTGGAAGCAGAGGCCAAAAAGAGACCAGTGGATGCAGAGGAGACAGATGGACCAGAGGAGGAAGAGGCCACAGAGAGGGCAGAGGAGGTAGAGGACACAGACAGACCAGAGGAGGCAGAGGACACAGAGAGACCAGAGGAGGCAGAGGAGGTAGAGGACACAGACAGACCAGAGGAGGCAGAGGCCACAGAGAGACCAGAGGAGGCAGAGAGACCAGAGGAGGCAGAGGAGACAGAGAGACCAGAGGAGGCAGAGGCCACAAAGAGACGAGAGGAAGTAGAGGAGGCAGAGAGGCCAAAGAGAGACCAGTGGAGGCAGATGCAACAGAGAGACCAGTGGAGGCAGAGGAGACAGAGTGACCAGAGGAGGCAGAGGCCACAGAGAGAACAGAGGAGGCAGAGGACACAGACAGACCAAAGGAGGCAGAGGCCAAAGAGAGACCAGAGGAGGCAGAGGAGGCAGAGAGACCAGAGGAGGCAGAAGAGACAGAGAGAACAGAAGAGGCAGAGGCAACAGAGAGACCAGAGCAGATAGAGAACACGGAGAGACTAGAGGAGACAGAGAAGGCAGTGAGACTAGAAGAGGCAGAGGACAGAGAGAGACTAGAGGAGGCAGAGGCCACAAAGAGAGCAGTGGAAGCAGAGGCCAAAAAGAGACCAATGGATGCAGAGGAGACAGATGGACCAGAGGAGGAAGAGGCCACAGAGAGGGCAGAGGAGGTAGAGGACACAGACAGACCAGAGGAGGCAGAGGACACAGAGAGACCAGAGGAGGCAGAGGAGGTAGAGGACACAGACAGACCAGAGGAGGCAGAGGCCACAGAGAGACCAGAGGAGGCAGAGAGACCAGAGGAGGCAGAGGAGACAGAGAGACCAGAGGAGGCAGAGGCCACAAAGAGACGAGAGGAAGTAGAGGAGGCAGAGAGGCCAAAGGAGGCAGAGGCAACAGAAAGACCAAAGGATGCAGAGAGTCCAGAGGAGGCAGAGGCCACAGAGAGACTATAGGAGGCAGAGTAGGCAGAGAGACCAGAAAAGGCAGGTGGCAGTAAGAGACCAGAGGCCACAGAGAGATCCAGAGAAGGCAGAGGCCAAAGACTGACCAGAGGAGGTAGAGGACACAGAGAGACCAGAGGAGGCAGAGGACACGAAGAGACCAGAGGAGGCAGAGGCAACAGAGAGACCAGAGGAGATAGAGGAGACAGAGAGAGCAGAGGAGCCAGAGGCCACAGAGAGAGCAGAGGAGGCAGAGGAGACAGACATACCAGAGGAGGCAGAGGCCACAGAGAGATCAGAGGAGGCAGAGGAGGCAGAGGAGGCAGAGAGACCAGAGGAGGCAGAGGAGACAGAGAGACCAGAAAAGGCATAGGCCACATAGAGACAAGAGGAAGTAGAGGACACAGACAGACCAGAGGAGGCAGAGGCCACAGAGAGACTAGAGGAGGCAGAGGAGACAGAGAGACCAGAGGAGGTAGAGTCCACAGAGCGACGAGAGGAAGCAGAGGAGGCAGAGAGACCAGAGGAGGCAGAGGCCACAGAAAGACCAGGGAGGCAAGGAGAGTCTAGAGGAGGCAGAGGCCACAGAGAGACCAGGGAGGCAGAGGAGGCAGAGAGACCAGAAAAGGCAGATGCCTCAGAGAGACCAGAGTAGGCAGCGGCCAGAGAGAGACCAGAGAAGGCAGAGGCCACAGAGAGACCAGAGGAGGCTGAGGCCACAGAGAGACCAGAGGAGGCAGAGAGACAGAGAGACCAGAGGAGGCAGTTAGAGCAGAGGAGGCAGAGGAGGGAGAGAGACCAGAGGAGGCAGAGGCCACAGAGTGACTAGAGGAGGCAGAGGAGACAAAGAGACCCGAGGAGGCAGAGGACACAGAGAGACTAGAGGAGGCAGAGGCCACAGAGAATCCAGGGTAGACATAGGCTACAGAGAGACCAGAGGATTGCAGAGGTCACAGAGAGACCAGTGGAGGTAGAGAGAGCAGAGCAGGCAGAGAAGGCAGAGAGGCCACAGGAGGCAGAGGCCACAGAGAGACCAGAGGAGGCAGAGGACACAGTTAGACCAGAGGAGGCAGAGAGAGCATAGGAGGCAGAGAAGGCAGAGAGACCAGTGGAGGCAGAGGAGACAGAGAGACCAGAGGAGGCAGAAGCCATAGAGAGACCAGAGGAGGCCGAGGCAATAGAGAGACCAGAGGAGGCAGAGAGAGAGAGACCAGAGGAGGCAGTTAGAGCAGAGGAGGCAGAGGAGGCAGAGAGACCAGAGGAGGCAGAGGCCACAGAGTGACTAGAGGAGGCAGAGGAGACAAAGAGACCAGAGGAGGCAGAGGCAATAGAGAGAGCAGTGGAGGCAGAGAGACCAGAGGGGACAGAGGAGGCAGAGAGACAAGAGAAGGCAGAGGTTACAGAGAGAGCAGAGGAGGCAGGGGACATAGAGAGACCAGAGAAGGTAGAGGAGGCAGAGAGACCAGAGGAGTTAGAGGAGAAAGAGAGACCAGAGAAGGCAAAGGAGACAGAGAGACCAGAAAAGGTAGATGCCTCAGAGAGACCAGAGGAGGCAGATGCCTCAGAGAGACAAGAGGAGGCAGCGGTCAAAGAGAGACCAGAGAAGGCAGAGGCCACAGAGAGACCAGAGGAGGCAGAGGCCACAGAGAGACCAGAGGAGGCAGAGGAGGCAGAGGAGGCAGAAGACACAGACAGACCAGAGGAGGCAGAGGCCACAGAGAGACCAGAGGAGGCAGAGAGACCAGAGGAAGCAGAGGAGGCAGAGGAGGCAGAGGACACAGACAGACCAGAGGAGGCAGATGCCTCAGAGAGACCAGAGTAGGCAGCGGCCAGAGAGAGACCAGAGAAGGCAGAGGCCACAGAGACACCAGAGGAGGCTGAGGCCACAGAGAGACCAGAGGAGGCAGTTAGAGCAGAGGAGGCAGAGGAGGGAGAGAGAGCAGAGGAGGCAGAGGCCACAGAGTGACTAGAGGAGACAGAGGAGACAAAGAGACCCGAGGAGGCAGAGGACACAGAGAGACTAGAGGAGGCAGAGAGACCAGAGTAGGCAGAGAAGACAGAGAGACCAGTGGAGGCAGAGGCCACAGAGAGACGAGAGGAGGCAGAGGACACAGACAGACCAGAGGAGGCAGAGGCCATAGAGAGACCAGAGGAGGCAGAGGCCACAGAGAGACGACCGGAAGCAGAGGCAAGAGAGAGACCAGTGGAGGCAGAGAGACCAGAGAGGGCATAGGAGGCAGACAGACAAGAGAAGGCAGCGGCCACAGAGAGACCAGAGGAGGCAGAGGAGGCAGAGAGACCAGAGGAGGCAGAGCCCACAGTGAGACCAGAGGGGCAGAGGCCACCGAGTGTTCAGATGAGGCAGAAAGACAGAGAGGCAAGAGGAGGCAGAAAGACGAGAGGATGCAGAGGAGGCAGAGAGAGCAGAGGAGACCGAGGCCACAGAGAGACCAGAAGAGGCAGAGGCCACAGAGAGATGAGAGGATTGCAGAGGTCACAGAGAGACCAGTGGAGGTAGAGAGAGCAGAGGAGGCAGAGAAGGCAGAGAGACCAGTGGAGGCAGAGGAGACAGAGAGACCAGAGGAGGCAACGGGGCAGAGAGGCCACAGGAGGCAGAGGCCACCGAGAGTTCAGAGAAGGAAGAAAGACAGAGAGACCAAAGGAGGCAGAGTGATTAGAGGACGCAAAGGAGGCAGAGAGACCAGAAAAGGCAGATGCCACAGAGAGACCAGTGGAGCCAGCGGCAGCAGAGAGACCAGGGGAGGCAGAGAGACCAGAGAAGGCAGAGGACACAAAGAGACCAGAGGAGGCAGAGAGACAGAGAGACCAGAGGAGGCAGTTAGAGCAGAGGAGGCAGAGGAGGCAGAGAGACCAGAGGAGGCAGAGGCCACAGAGTGACTAGAGGAGGCAGAGGAGACAAAGAGACCCGAGGAGGCAGAGGCCACAGAGAGATCAGAGGAGGCAGAGGCAATAGAGAGACCAGTGCAGGCAGAGAGACCAGAGGGGGCATAGGAGGAAGACAGACAAGAGAAGGCAGGGGCCACAGAGAGACCAGAGGAGGCAGAGGCCACAGAGAGACGAGAGGAAGCAGAAGAGGCAGAGAGACCAGAGGAGGCAGAGGCCACAGAAAGACCAGAAGAGGCAGAGAGTCCAGAGGATGCAGAGGCCATAGAGAGGCCAGAGGAGACAGAGGCCACAGAGAGTTCAGAGGAGGCAGAGGAGACAGAGAGACCAGAGGAGGCAGAGGCCACAGAGGGACGAGCGGAAACAGAGGCAATAGAGAGGCCAGTGGAGGCATAGAGACCAGAGGGGGCATAGGAGGCAGACAGACAAGAGAAGGCAGCAGGCCACAGAGAGACTAGAGGAGGCAGAGGCCACAGAGAGACCAGAGGAGGCAGAGGAGGCAGAGAGACCAGAGGAGGCAGAACCCACAGTGAGAGGCAGAGGCAGAGGCCACCGAGAGTTCAGAGGCCACCGAGAGTTCAGAGGAGGCAGAAAGACAGAGAGGCAAGAGGAGGCAGAGAGATGAGAGGATGCAGAGGAGGCAGAGAGAGCAGAGGAGACCGAGGCCACAGAGAGACCAGAAGAGGCAGAGGCCACAGAGAGATGAGAGGAGGCAGAGGAGACAGAGAGAGCAGAGGAGGCAGAGGCCACAGAGAATCCAAAAGAGACATAGGCCACAGAGAGACCAGAGGATTGCATAGGTCACAGAGAGACCAGTGGAGGTAGAGAGAGCAGAGGAGGCAGAGAAGGCAGAGAGACCAGTGGAGGCAGAGGAGACAGAGAGACCAGAGGAGGCAACGGGGCAGAGAGGCCACAGGAGGCAGAGGCCACCGAGAGTTCAGAGAAGGAAGAAAGACAGAGAGACCAAAGGATGCAGAGTGATTAGAGGACGCATAGGAGGCAGAGAGACCAGAAAAGGCAGATGCCACAGAGAGACCAGAGGAGCCAGCGGCAGCAGAGAGACCAGGGAGGCAGAGAGACCAGAGAAGGCAGAGGACACAAAGAGACCAGAGCAGGCAGAGGCCACAGAGTGACTAGAGGAGGCAGAGGATACAAAGAGACCAGAGGAGGCAGAGGCCACAGAGAGACGAGAGGAAGCAGAGGAGGCAGAGAGACCAGAGGAGGCAGAGGCCACAGAAAGATCAGAGGAGGCAGACAGTCCAGAGGAGGCAGAGGCAATATTGAGACCAGTGGAGGGAGAGAGACCAGAGGGGGCATAGGAGGCAGACAGACAATAGAAGGCAGAGGCCAGAGAGAGACCAGAGGAGGCAGAGGCCACAGAGAGACCAGAGGAGGCAGAGGAGGCAGAGAGAGCAGAGGAGACAGAGGCCACCAAGAGTTCAGAAGAGGCAGAAAGACAGAGAGACCAGAGGAGGCAGAGAGACTAGAGGATGCAGAGAAGGCAGAGAGTCCAGAGGAGACAGAGGCCACAGAGAGACCTGAGGAGGCAGAGGAATAGAGAGACAAGAGGAGGCAGAGGCCAAAGAGTGACCAGAAGAGGCAGAGGCCACAGAGAGACGAGAGGAGGCAGAGGAGACAGAGAGACCAGTGGAGGCAGGGGAGACAGAGAGAGCAGAGGAGGCAGAGGCCACAGAGAGACGAGAGGAAGCAGAGGAGGCAGAGAGACCAGAGGAGGCAGGGGAGACAGAGAGAGCAGAGGAGGCAGAGGCCACAGAGAGACGAGAGGAAGCAGAGGAGGCAGAGAGACCAGAGGAGGCAGAGGCCACAGAAAGACCAGAGGAGACAGAAAGTCCAGAGGAGGCAGATGCCATAGAGAGACCAGAGGAGGAGGAGGCCACAGAGAGACCAGAGGGGCAGAGGGCACAGAGAGTTCAGAGGAGGCAGAAGAGACAGAGAGACCAGAGGAGGCAGAGGTTACAGAGAACCCAGAGGAGGAGGAGGCCACAGAGAGACCAGAGGGGCAGAGGGCACAGAGAGTTCAGAGGAGGCAGAGGAGACAGAGAGACCAGAGGAGGCAGAGGTTACAGAGAACCCAGAGCAGGCACAGGCAATAGAGAGACCAGTGGAGACAGAGAGACCAGAGGGGGCAGAGGAGTCAGAGAGACCAGAGGAGGCAGAGGCCACAGAGAGATCAGAGGAGGCAGAGGAGGCAGCGAGATCGGAGGAGGCAAACGAGATAGAGAGACGAGAGGAAGCAGGGGAGGCAGAGACACTAGAGGAGGCAGTGGCCACAGAAAGACCAGAAGAGGCAGAGGTCACAGAGAGAGCAGAGGAGGCAGAGGAGGCAGAGAGAACAGAAAAGGCAGATGCCACAGATAGACCAGAGGAGGCAGCGGCAACAGAGAGACCAGAGAAGGCAGAGGCCACAGAGAGACCAGAGGAGGCAGAGGCCACAGAGAGAGCAGATGAGTCAGAGAGATAGAGAGTCTAGAGGAGGCAGTTAGAGCAGAGAGACCAGATGCCACAGAGAGATCCAGAGAAGGCAGAGGCAAAAGACTGACCAGAGGAGGCAGAGGACACAGAGTCACTAGAGGAGGCAGAGGAGACAAAGAGACCAGAGGAGGCAGAGGCCACAGAGAGACCAGAGGAGGCAGAGGCATTAGAGAGACTAGTGGAGGCAGAGAGCAGAGAGGGCAGAGGAGGCAGAGGCCACGGAGAGACCAGAGGAGGCCAAGGAGGCAGAGAGACCAGAGGAGGCAGAGGCCACAGAGAGACCAGATGAGGCTGAGAGACCAGAGAAGGCAGAGGACACAAAGAGACCAGAGGAGGCAGAGGCCACAGAATGACTAGAGGAGGCAGAGGAGGCAGAGAGACCAGAGGAGGCAGAGGCCACAGATTGACTAAAGGAGACAGAGGAGACAAAGAGACCAGAGGAGGCAGAAGCCACAGAGAGACCAGAGGAGGCAGAGGCCATAGAGAGACCAGTTGAGGCAGAGGCCACAGAGTGACTAAAGGAGGCAGAGGCCACAGAGAGACCAGAGGAGGCAGAGGAGGCAGAGAGACCAGAGGAGGCAGAGGAGACAGAGAGACGAGATGAAGCAGGAGAGGCAGAGATACTAGAGGAGGCAGAGGCCACAGAAAGACCAGAGGAGACAGAGAGTCCAGAGGAGGCAGAGGCCACAGAGAGACCAGAAGAGGCAGAGGCCACAGAGAGATCAAAGGAGGCAGGTTTTTTTGTTTTTTTCTAATGCACCAAGTTGCCAACTTTACTATTCCATAAAGAAAATTTAGAATAATAACTTCTGAGTACTTTGGCCCATACGTAAACAATGAAACATTAAATGAACCCATTAGCTCCAGACTCCAAACCTTCACTAACTGCATCAAGTTTTTTTGAGATGATAATATTACATAAATGCATGCTGGCGGTCACTTCCCGAGGTCCGATCAAGTGAAATGTCGTCTTTGATATGTCGTTCTGGGTGGCCCCAGGATCCAGCGTGGAAAATTTGGAGAGGCTACGACATTGGTAAGGGGTCAAAAGGTCAACTAAGGGTACGAGCTATATGCCCTGACAAGAAAGGTGTCTTTTTGATCATAATTCTTTTCCTCTTTGCTCTAGAGCTCTGCGCTTCGGATATGTGTATCAGGGCTACTCCAGGAGCCAGGGGGGAAAATTTAGGATTCCCACATGCCCATTTTGTCAATGTATTCTTCCTAGTGGGGGCACTGGCGGTCAATTCCCGAGGAAAATCAAGTGAAATGTGGTCTCCTGTTTTTGACACAGTATGTGGAAGCCTGTGGCAAAGTTTGGAGAGGCTACCACATTGTTAAGGGGTCGAAAGGTCAAAAAAGGGTATGCGCTAAAGGCCCAAAAAGGAGAGATGTCTTTTGAGTCATCATTTTTCTTCCCTTGACTCTAGAGCCAGCCGCCTTGCCTATGTCGTTCTGGTTGGCCCCTGGAGCCAGCGTTTAAAAATTTGGAGAGGCTACGACATTGTTAAGGTATCAAATAATGTTCAGGGGTCAATGGTCAGAACCCGTTTTAGGCTGTGTCTTTTGTAGGCTGAAACTTTTTGCCTTTGCTCTAAAGCCAGCAGCCTTTGATATGTTGTTCTGGGTGGCCCCAGGAGCCAGCGTGCAAAATTTGGAGAGGCTACGACATTGGTAAGGGGTCAAAATGTCAACTAAGGGTACGAGCTATAGGCTCTGACAAGAAAGGTGTCTTTTTGACCATAATTTTTTCCCCCTTTGCTCTAGAGCTCTGCACTTCGGATATGTGATTCAGGGTTACTCCAGGAGCCAGGGGGAAAAATTTGGGATTCCCACATGCCCATTTTGTCAATGTATTCACCCTAGTGGGGGCACTGGCGGTCACTTCCCGAGGTCCGATCAAGAGAAATGTGGTCTCCTTTTTCTCGACACAGTATGTGGAAGCGTGTGGTTAAAATTGGAGAGGCTACCACATTGTTAAGGGGTTGAAAGGTCAAAAAAGGGCATGCGCTAAAGGCCCAAAAAGGAGAGATGTCTTTTGAGTCATCATTTTTCTTCCCTTGACTCTAGAGCCAGCCGCCTTGCCTATGTCGTTCTGGGTGGCCCCTGGAGCCAGCGTTTAAAAATTTGGAGAGGCTACGACATTGTTAAGGTATCAAATAATGTTCAGGGGTCAATGGTCAGAACCCGTTATAGGCTGTGTCTTTTGTAGGCTGAAACTTTTTGCCTTTGCTCTAAAGCCAGCAGCCTTTGATATGTTGTTCTGGGTGGCCCCAGGAGCCAGCGTGCAAAATTTGGAGAGGCTACGACATTGGTAAGGGGTCAAAATGTCAACTAAGGGTACGAGCTATAGGCCCTGACAAGAAAGGTGTCTTTTTGATCATAATTTTTTCCCCCTTTGCTCTAGAGCTCTGCGCTTCGGATATGTGATTCAGGGTTACTCCAGGAGCCAGGGGGAAAAATTTGGGATTCCCACATGCCCATTTTGTCAATGTATTCACCCTAGTGGGGGCACTGGCGGTCACTTCCCGAGGTCCGATCAAGAGAAATGTGGTCTCCTTTTTCTCGACACAGTAAGTAGAAGCGTCTGGTTAAAATTGGAGAGGCTACCACATTGTTAAGGGGTCGAAAGGTCAAAAAAGGGCATGCGCTAAAGGCCCAAAAAGGAGAGATGTCTTTTTAGTCATCATTTTTCTTCCCTTGACTCTAAAGCCAGCCGCCTTTGATATGTCGTTCTGGGTGGCCCCTGGAGCCAGCGTTGAAAATTTGGAGAGGCTACGACAATGTTAAGGGGTCAAATAATGTTCAGGGGTCAATGGTCAGAAGCCGTTATAGGCTGTGTCTTTTGGAGGCTGAAACATTTTCCCTTTGCTATAAAGCCAGCAACCTTTGATATGTTGTTCTGGGTGGCCCCAGGAGCCAGCGTGCAAAATTTGGAGAGGCTACGACATTGGTAAGGGGTCAAAAGGTCAACTAAGGGTACGAGCTATAGGCCCTGACAAGAAAGGTGTCTTTTTGATCATCATTTTTTTCCCCTTTGCTCTAGAGCTCTGCACTTCGGATATGTGATTCAGGGCTACTCCAGGAGCCAGGGTGATAAATTTGGGATTCCCACATGCCTATTTTGTCAATGTATTCACCCTAGTGGGGGCGCTGGCGGTCACTTCCCGAGGTCCGATCAAGTGAAATGTGGTCTCCTTTTTCTCAACCCAGTACGTGGAAGCGTGTGGTAAAGGTTGGCGAGGCTACCACATTGATAAGGGGTTTAAAAGGTCAAAAAAGGGTATGCGCTAAAGGCCCAGACAGACTGTAGTCGAGCATTAGAACAGACTGTAGAAATGCAGTAGTACAGACTGTAAATGTGCAGAAGAACAGACAGTAGACAATTATTAGAACTGACTGTAGACGTGGAGTAGAACAGACTGGCAATTTGCAGATGAATAGACTGCAGATGAGGAGACCAGAGGAGGTAACGGGGAGGGAGACGAGAGGAAGCAGAGGCCACAGAAAGTCCAGAGGAGGCAGAGAGTCTAGAGGAGGCAAAGGCCACAAAGAGACCAGAAGAGGAGAAGGAGGCAGAGAGACCAGAAAAGGCAGATGCCACAGAGAGACAAAAAAGGAGGCAGCGGCCACAGAGAGAGCAGAGGAGGCAGAGGAGACAGAGAGACCAGAGGAGGCAGAGGCCACAGAGAGACTAGAGGAGACAGAGAAGGCAAAAAGACTAGAGGAGGGCAGAGGCCAGAGAGAGACCAGAGGAGGCAGAGGCCAAAGAGAGACCAGTGGAGGCAGAGGCAACAGAGAGAGCAGTGGAGGCAGAGGGGACAGAGTGACCAGAGGAGGCAGAGGCCACAGAGAGAACAGAGGAGGCAGAGGAGGCAGAGAGACCAGAGGAGGCAGAAGAGACAGAGAGAACAGAAGAGGCAGAGGCCACAGAAAGACCAGAGGAGGCAGAGAGTCCAGAGGAGGCAGAGGCTACAGAAAGACCAGTGTAGGCAGTAGAGACAGAGAGACCAGAGGAGGCAGAGGCCACAGAGAGACCAGAGGAGGCATAGGCCACAGAGTGACCAGAGGAGGAAATAAGGCAGAGACCAGAGGAGGCAGAGGCCACCGAGAGATCAGAGCAGGAAGAAAGACAGAGAGACCAGAGGAGGCAGAGAGATATGAGGATGCAGAGGAGGCAGAGAGACCAGAAAAGGCAAATGCCACAGAGAGACCAGAGGAGGCAGCGGCCACAGAGAGACCAGAGAAGGCAGAGGCCACAAAGAGACCAGAGGAGGCAGAGGCAACAGAGAGACCAGAGCAGATAGAGAACACGGAGAGACTAGAGGAGACAGAGAAGGCAGTGAGACTAGAAGAGGCAGAGGCCAGAGAAAGACTAGAGGAGGCAGAGGCCACAGAGAGGGCAGAGGAGGCAGAGGAAGCAGAAAGACCAGAGGAGGCAAAGGAGACAGAGAGACCAGAGAAGGCAGAGGCCACAGAGAGACGAGAGGAAGCAGAGGCCACAGAGGGACGAGTGGAGGCAGAGGCCACAGAGAGACCAGTGGAGGCAGAGGAGACAGAGAGACAAGAGGAGGCAGAGGCCACAGAGAGACCAGAGGAGGCAGAGGACACAGACAGACCAGAGGAGGCAGAGGCCACAGAGAGACTAGAGGAGGCAGAGGACACAGACAGACCAGAAAAGGCAGATGCCTCAGAGAAGAACAGAGTAGGCAGTGGCCAGATAGAGACCAGAGAAGGCAGAGGCCACAGAGAGACAAGGGGAGGCAGAGGAGGCAGACAGACCAGAAAAGGCAGATGCCTATGAGAGACCAGAGAAGGCAGTGGCCAGATAGAGACCAGAGAAGGCAGAGGCCACAGAGAGACCAGACGAGGCTGAGGCCACAGAGAGACCAGAGGAGGCAGAGAGAGAGAGAACAAAAGAGGCAGTAAGAGCAGAGGAGGCAGAGGAGGCAAAGAGACCAGAGGAGGCAGAGACCACAGAGTGACTAGAGGAGGCAGAGGAGACAAAGAGACCCGAGGAGGTATATGCCAGAGAGAGACCAGAGGAGGCAGAGGCAATAGAGAGACCAGTGGAGGCAGAGAGACCAGATGGGGCATAGGAGGCAGACAGACAAGAGAAGGCAGCGGCCACAGAGAAACCAGAGGAGGCAGAGGCCACAGAGAGACCAGAGGAGGCAAAGGAGTCAGAGAGAGCAGAGTAGGCAGAGGCCACAGTGAGATCAGAGGGGGCAGAGGCCACCGAGAGTTCAGAGGAGGCAGAAAGACAGAGAGACCAGAGGAGGCAGAGGCCACAGAGAGACTAGCGGAGGCAGAGGTAATAGAGAGACCAATGGAGGCAGAGAGACCAGAGGGGGCATAGGAGGCAGACAGACAAGAGAAGGCAGAGGCCACAGAGAGACCAGAGGAGGCAGAGAGACCAGAGGAGGCAGAGGCCACAGAGAGACCAGAGGAGGCAGAGAGACCAGAGGAGGCAGAGGACACAGAGAGACCAGAGGAGGCAGAGGCCACAAAGAGACGAGAGGAAGAAGAGGAGGCAGAGAGGCCAGAGGAGGCAGAGGCAACAGAAAGACCAAAGGAGACAGAGAGTCCAGAGGAGGCAGAGGCCACAGAGAGACTAGAGGAGGGAGAGTAGGCAGAGAGACCAGAAAAGGCAGATGCCAGTAAGAGACCAGAGGCCACAGAGAGATCCAGAGAAGGCAGAGGCCAAAGACTGACCAGAGGAGGCAGAGGACACAGAGAGACCAGAGGAGGCATAGGTCACAGAGAGACCAGTGGAGGCAGAGGCCACAGAGAGACCAGGGGAGGCAGAGGCCACAAAGAGAGTAGAGAAGACAGAGAAGGCAGAGAGACTAAAAGAGGCAGAGGCCGGAGAGAGACCAGAGGAGGCAGAGGCAATAGAGAGACCAGTGGAGGGAGAGAGACCAGAATGGACAGAGGAGGCAGAGAGACAAGAGAAGGCACAGGCCACAGAGAGACCAGAGGAGGAAGAGGCCACAGAGAGACCAGAGGAGGCAAAGGAAGCAGAAAGACCAGAGGAGGCAAAGGAGACAGAGAGACCAGAGAAGGCAGAGGCCACAGAGAGACGAGAGGAAGCAGAGGCCACAGAGGGACGAGTGGAGGCAGAGGCCACAGAGAGACCAGTGGAGGCAGAGGAGACAGAGAGACAAGAGGAGGCAGAGTCCACAGAGAGACCAGAGGAGGCAGAGGACACAGACAGACCAGAGGAGGCAGAGGCCACAGAGAGACTAGAGGAGGCAGAGGACACAGACAGACCAGAAAAGGCAGATGCCTCAGAGAAGAACAGAGTAGGCAGTGGCCAGATAGAGACCAGAGAAGGCAGAGGCCACAGAGAGACAAGGGGAGGCAGAGGAGGCAGACAGACCAGAAAAGGCAGATGCCTATGAGCGACCAGAGAAGGCAGTGGCCAGATAGAGACCAGAGAAGGCAGAGGCCACAGAGAGACCAGACGAGGCTGAGGCCACAGAGAGACCAGAGGAGGCAGAGAGAGAGAGAGAGAACAAAAGAGGCAGTAAGAGCAGAGGAGGCAGAGGAGGCAAAGAGACCAGAGGAGGCAGAGACCACAGAGTGACTAGAGGAGGCAGAGGAGACAAAGAGACCCGAGGAGGTATATGCCAGAGAGAGACCAGAGGAGGCAGAGGCAATAGAGAGACCAGTGGAGGCAGAGAGACCAGATGGGGCATAGGAGGCAGACAGACAAGAGAAGGCAGCGGCCACAGAGAAACCAGAGGAGGCAGAGGCCACAGAGAGACCAGAGGAGGCAAAGGAGTCAGAGAGAGCAGAGTAGGCAGAGGCCACAGTGAGACCAGAGGGGGCAGAGGCCACCGAGAGTTCAGAGGAGGCAGAAAGACAGAGAGACCAGAGGAGGCAGAGGCCACAGAGAGACTAGCGGAGGCAGAGGTAATAGAGAGACCAATGGAGGCAGAGAGACCAGAGGGGGCATAGGAGGCAGACAGACAAGAGAAGGCAGCGGCCACAGAGAAACCAGAGGAGGCAGAGGCCACAGAGAGACCAGAAGAGGCAGAGAGACCAGAAAAGGCAGATGCCACAGAGAGACCAGAGGAGGCAGTGGCCACAGAGAGACCAGAGAAGGCAGAGGCCACAGAGAGACCACAAGAGGCAGAGGCCACAGAGAGACCAATAGAGGTAGAGAGAGCAGAGGAGGCAGAGAAGGCAGAGAGACCAGTAGAGGCAGGGGAGACAGAGAGAGCAGTTTAGGCAGAGGCCACAGAGAGACGAGAGGAAGCAGAGGAGGCAGAGAGACCAGACGAGGCAGTTAGAGGAGAGGAGGCAGAGGAGACAGAGAGACCAGAGGAGGCAGAGCCCACAGAGTGACTAGCGGAGGCAGAGGAGACAAAGAGACCAGAGGAGGCAGAGGCCACAGAGTGACCAGAGGAGGCAGAGGCAATTGAGAGACCAGTGGAGGCAGAGAGCAGAGGGAGCAGAGGAGGCAGAGAGACCAGAGAAGGCAGAGGCCAAAAAAAGGCCAGAGGAGGCAGAGAGTCCAGAGGAGGCAGAGGCCAATGAGAGGCCAGAGGAGGTAGAGGCCACAGAGAGACCAGAGGAGGCAGAGGCCACAGAAAGACCAGAGGAGGCAGAGGCCACAGAGAGACCAGAGGAGGCAGTTAGAGCAGCGGAGGCAGACAGACCAGAGGAGGCAGAGGCCACAGAGAGACCAGAGGAGGCAGAGGCCACAGAAAGACCAGAGGAGGCAGAGGCCACAGAGAGACCAGAGGAGGCAGTTAGAGCAGCGGAGGCAGACAGACCAGAGGAGGCAGAGGCCACAGAGTGACTAGAGGAGGCAGAGGCAAAAAAGAGAGCAGTGGAGGCAGAGAGACTAGAGGAGGCAGAGGAGGCAGAGAGTCAAGAGAAGGCAGAGGCCACAGAGAGACCAGAGGAGGCAGAGGCCACAGAGAGACGAGAGGAGGCAGAGGAGATAGAGAGAGCAGAAGAGGAAGAGGCCACAGTTAGACCAGAGGGGGAAGAGGCCACCGAGAGTTCAGTTGAGGCAGAAAGACAGAGAGCCCAGAGGAGGCAGAGAGACGAGAGGATGCAGAGGAGGCAGAGAGACCAAAGGAGACAGAGGCCACAGAGAGACCAGAGGAGTTATAGGAATAGAGAGTCCAGAGGAGGCAGAGGCCACAGAGAGGCTAGAGGAGGTAGAGGCCACAGAGAGACCAGAGGAGGCAGAAGCCACAAAAAGACCAGAGGAGGCAGAGGCCACAGAGAGACCAGAGGAGGCAGAGAGACCAGAAAAGGCAGATGCCACAGAGAGACCAGAGGAGGCAGCAGTCACAGAGAGACCAGAGGAGGCAGTTAGAGCAGCGGAGGCAGAGAGACCAGAGGAGGCAGAGGCCACAGAGAGACCAGAGGAGGCAGAGAGTCCAGAGGAGGCAGAGGCCACAGAGTGACTAGAGGAGGCATAGGAGACAAAGAGACCAGAGGAGTCAGAGGCCACAGACAGACCAGAGGAGGCAGAGGCAATAGAGAGACTAGTGGAGGCAGAGAGACTAGAGAGGCCAGAGGAGGCAGAGGCCACAGAGAGACCAGAGGAGGCAGAGGCCACAGAGAGACCAGAGGAGGCAGAGGAGATATAGGCTGTGTCCAAATTCAGCGTCTGCATCCTTCGGAGTCCTCATTTGAAGGATGTTACGTCACAGCGCAGCGACGAAGGCTGTCCAAATTCGTAGGATCCTTCAAATGCGGCCCACAAATACGTCCTCCTTTTCCCCGAATTGGAAGGATGGGTGTGGTGGATCCTTTCCCGTCCTACCTATCCCATAATTCTTTTCGGCAGAGCGTAATGGCCAATGAAGTGAGCGGTAGCGGAGTGGGAGAGGAGTATGCTTTTAGATGTACGTTTTTTAAAAACTGGCTTTTAAAAAAAATACGTGTTTTTTTCAGTGGTTGTCATACATTTTGTTAAGTTTTTTTTTTTTTACATTTGTACGTTTATATACCAAAAAACATTACTCGTAAACTAGCTTCTTCCTTACAGCCTGTGTGAATATCCCCTTACACACAGCTAATCTGTTAGTGATAGAAGCTGTTGAACGCTTCCAGGGATGAAAGAGCAGACAGAAGTTTTTATAAAGCTCCGGGGAAAGAACGATGAGCTCTTCACCAGAGCAAACAAAAAAAAAAAGCTTGGCGCTGTCACGGTTGCTAGGCGACAGGAAATGAGCAACGGGTAAGGGAGGGAACTGAAAGAAGGGTAGGCTGTCCAAATTCACAAACACCGACTTCCGGGTTTTGCGGTCGTCGGAGGACCCCTCCTCCTTCAACCGGGTAGGAAGGATCCTAAGGAGGATGTAGAACCTGAATTTGGACACAGCCATAGAGCGCAGAAGAGGCAAAGGCCACAGTTAGACCAGAGGGGGAAGAGGCCACCGAGAGCTCAGAGGAGGCAGAAAGACAGAGAACCCAGAGGAGATAGAGAAATAGAGAGACAAGAGGAGGCAGAGGCCACAGAGAGACAAGAGGAAGCAGAGGTCACAGAGAGACCAGAGGAGGCAGAGAGTCCAGAGGAGTCAGAGGCCACAGAGAGACCAGTAAAGGCAGAGGCCACAGAGAGACCAGAGGAGGCAGAGGCCACAGAGAGACGAGAGGAGGCAGAGGAGATAGAGAGAGCAGAAGAGGAAGAGGGCACAGTTAGACCAGAGGGGGAAGAGGCCACCGAGAGTTCAGTTGAGGCAGAAAGACAGAGAGCCCAGAGGAGGCAGAGGCGAGAGGATGCAGAGGAGGCAGAGAGACCAAAGGAGACAGAGGCCACAGAGAGACCAGAGGAGATAGAGGAATAGAGAGTCCAGAGGAGGCAGAGGCCACAGAGAGGCTAGAGGAGGTAGAGGCCACAGAGAGACCAGAGGAGGCAGAAGCCACAAAAGACCAGAGGAGGCAGAGGCCACAGAGAGACCAGAGGAGGCAGAGGAGGCAGAGAGACCAGAAAAGGCAGATGCCACAGAGAGACCAGAGGAGGCAGCGGCCACAGAGAGACCAGAGGAGGCAGTTAGAGCAGCGGAGGCAGAGAGACCAGAGGAGGCAGAGGCCACAGAGAGACCAGAGGAGGCAGAGGCCACAGAGAGACCAGAGGAGGCAGAGGAGATAGAGAGAGCAGAAGAGGAAGAGGCCACAGTTAGACCAGAGGGGGAAGAGGCCACCGAGAGTTCAGTTGAGGCAGAAAGACAGAGAGCCCAGAGGAGGCAGAGAGACGAGAGGATGCAGAGGAGGCAGAGAGACCAAAGGAGACAGAGGCCACAGAGAGACCAGAGGAGATAGAGGAATAGAGAGTCCAGAGGAGGCAGAGGCCACAGAGAGGCTAGAGGAGGTAGAGGCCACAGAGAGACCAGAGGAGGCAGAAGCCACAAAAGACCAGAGGAGGCAGAGGCCACAGAGAGACCAGAGGAGGCAGAGGAGGCAGAGAGACCAGAAAAGGCAGATGCCACAGAGAGACCAGAGGAGGCAGCGGCCACAGAGAGACCAGAGGAGGCAGTTAGAGCAGCGGAGGCAGAGGCCACAGAGAGACCAGAGGAGGCAGAGAGTCCAGAGGAGGCAGAGGCCACAGAGTGACTAGAGGAGGCATAGGAGACAAAGAGACCAGAGGAGTCAGAGGCCACAGACAGACCAGAGGAGGCAGAGGCAATAGAGAGACTAGTGGAGGCAGAGAGACAGGAGAGGCCAGAGGAGGCAGAGGCCACAGAGAGACCAGAGGAGGCAGAGGCTAGAGAGAGACGAGAGGAGGAAGAGGAGATATAGAGCGCAGAAGAGGCAAAGGCCACAGTTAGACCAGAGGGGAAGAGGCCACCGAGAGTTCAGAGGAGGCAGAAAGACAGAGAACCCAGAGGAGATAGAGGAATAGAGAGACAAGAGGAGGCAGAGGCCACAGAGAGACCAGAGGAAGCAGAGGTCACAGAGAGACCAGAGGAGGCAGAGAGTCCAGAGGAGTCAGAGGCCACAGAGAGACCAGAGGAGGCAGAGGAGGCAGAGAGACCAGAGGAGGCAGAGGCCAGAGAGAGACCAGTAAAGGCAGAGGCCACAGAGAGACAAGAGGAGGCAGAGAAGGCAGAGAGACTAGAGGAGGCAGAGGCCGAGAGAGACCAGAGGAGGAAGAGGCGACAGAGAGTCTAGAGGAGACAGATAAGTCAGAGAGACTAGTGGAGGTAGAGGCCAGAGAGAGAGCAGAGGAGGCAGAGGCCACAGAGAGACGAGTGGAGTCAAAGGCCACTGAGAGACCAGTGGAGGCATAGGAGACAGAGAGACCAGAGGAGGCAGAGGCCACAGAGAGACGACAGGAGGCAGAGGACACAGACAGACCAGAGGAGGCAGAGGAGGTAGAGAGACCATTGGAGGCAGAGGAGACAGAGAGACCAGAGGAGGCAGAGGCCACAGAGAATCCAGAGGAGGCATAGGCCACAGAGAGACCAGAGGAGGCAGAGGCAATTGAGAGACCAGTGGAGGCAGAGAGCAGAGGGAGCAGAGGAGGCAGAGAGACCAGAGAAGGCAGAGGCCAAAAAAAGGCCAGAGGAGGCAGAGAGTCCAGAGGAGGCAGAGGCCAATGAGAGGCCAGAGGAGGTAGAGGCCACAGAGAGACCAGTGGAGGCAGAGGCCACAGAAAGACCAGAGGAGGCAGAGGCCACAGAGAGACCAGAGGAGGCAGTTAGAGCAGCGGAGGCAGACAGACCAGAGGAGGCAGAGGCCACAAAGAGACCAGAGGAGGCAGAGAGTCAAGAGGAGGCAGAGGCCACAGAAAGACCAGAGGAGGCAGAGGCCACAGAGAGACCAGAGGAGGCAGTTAGAGCAGCGGAGGCAGACAGACCAGAGGAGGCAGAGGCAAAAAAGAGAGCAGTGGAGGCCTAGAGACTAGAGGAGGCAGAGGAGGCAGAGAGTCAAGAGAAGGCAGAGGCCACAGAGAGACCAGAGGAGGCAGAGGCCACAGAGAGACGAGAGGAGGCAGAGGAGATAGAGAGAGCAGAAGAGGAAGAGGCCACAGTTAGACCAGAGGGGGAAGAGGCCACCGAGAGTTCAGATGAGGCAGAAAGACAGAGAGCCCAGAGGAGGCAGAGAGACGAGAGGATGCAGAGGAGGCAGAGAGACCAAAGGAGACAGAGGCCACAGAGAGACC
>JALDNG010004030.1:0-21564 GCA_024349245.1 Neodontobutis hainanensis
CCGTCAGACAGGGAGATGTTCGGAGGAGTCAGTAAATCTGTGAAGAGACAAGAACCAGGTCTTTCTCAGGCCTAGGCAAGGCAAGGCAATTTTATTTATATAGCACTATTCATACACTGGGAAACTCAAAGTGCTTTACAGAAATAAGACAATTTACAAGATTTAGATTAAGAAACATAAGAAAAATGAAAAACATTTAAAAAGAAGAGTACAGATAAAAAAAAAACACTGAGTTGTACTGTAGGCAGAGCTAAAGAGGAAGGTTTTTAACCTCCCCTTGAACATTGTTAAAGTTCAGGCTGTTCCAGGTTTTTGCTGAAACTTAAACGCTGCTTTACTTTATGAAGTGTTTGTCCACTTAGCAGACTGCAGCCACAGTAGGAACCAGATGCTGGGAATATCCCTGCGCCGGAACTTACTTTGTCCAGCGGAAAGCATCCGCGAATGAGAAGGAACTATTTTTCATGTGACATGGGTTACACAATCACAGATATTGACTTGTTTTACTCGTATAATACTCGTATTGGCAAAGTGCCGGATACTCGCTTTCAGGCGAGTATCCGCACAACTCTACCTAGGAGGTTCATAAGCAACTAGCATTTCAGAAAAATATTCTGGTGCTAAACCATCAAGAGACTTGTAAACCAGCAGTGCTGTTTTAAAGTCTATTCTCTGAGCAACAGGAAGCCAGTGCAGAGATTTTAAAACTGGACTGATTGTACTTCCTTCCTACGGGCCAAATGGCAGAGTACCTGACCTTCTTGGAGTCTCTGGCAGGGGTTCTGGAAAGTGCTCCAACCGGGTCCTCCGTCATTCTACTGGGGGACTTCAACGCTCACATGGACAATGACAGTGACACCTGGAGGGGTGTGATTGGGATGAACTACCCCCCGGATCTGAACCCGAGAGGTGTTCTTTTATTGGACTTCTGCTAGTCACAGTTGGTCCATAATGAACACCATGTTCAAGCATAATGGTGTCCAACAGTGCACATGGCACCAGGACACCCTATGCCAGAGATCGATGATTGACTTTGTAGTTGTTTCATCTGACCTCCAGCCGTATGTCTTGGACACTCGGGTGAAGAGAGGGGCAAAGCTGTCAACTGATCAGCACCTGGTGGTGAGTTGGAGCCGATGGCGGGGGAGAAAGCTGGACAGACTCGGTAGGCCTTAACGTACTGTGAGGGTCTGTTGAGAATGTTTGGCTGAGTCCCCTGTCAGAGAGAGCTTCAACTCCCGCCTCCGGCAGAGCTTAGACCAGTTTCTGAGGGAGACTGGAGACATCGAGTCCGAGTGGACCATGTTCTCCACCTCCATTGTCAACACGGCCACTCTGAGCTGTGGCTGCAAAGTCTTTGGTGCCTGTCATGGCGGCAAGCCCCAAAGTAAAGGATGCCGTCAAGAAGGAGACCTATTGAGCCTGGTTGGCTTGTGGAACTCCTGAGGCAGCTGATGGATACTGGCAGGCCAAGCGGGCGGCAACCCGGGTGGTTGTGGAGGCAAAAACTTGGGTCCGGGAAGAGTTTGGTGAGGCCAACGAAAAGACTATCGGTCGGCCTAGAAGAAATTCTGGCAAACTGTTCAGTGCCTCAGGGGGGGAAGCAGTGCCCTGCCAACATTGTTTACAGGAGAGGTGTACATCTGCTGACTTTAACTGAGGATATTGTTGGACAATACTTTGAGAATCTCCTCAACCCGAACAACATGTCTAGAACTCTGGACTGGCAGACCGTGGCGGTAGTCCCTCTTTTCAAAAAGGGGGACCAGAGGGTGTGTTCCAACTTCAGAGGGATCACACTCCTTAGCCTCCCCGGCAAAGTGTATGCCAGGATACTGGAGGAGAATGCAGGCAGATAGCCCA
Source organism: Neodontobutis hainanensis (assembly GCA_024349245.1). Lineage (NCBI taxonomy): Eukaryota > Metazoa > Chordata > Actinopteri > Gobiiformes > Odontobutidae > Neodontobutis > Neodontobutis hainanensis. The sequence goes on from JALDNG010004030.1 coordinate 1,864, forward strand.
ACCTCGGATTCAGGAGGAACAATGCGGATTTCGTTCCGGAACACTGGACCAGCTCTATACCCTCTCCAGGGGGTTGAAGGGTTTATGGCAGTTTGCCCAACCAGTCCACATGTGCTTTGTGGATATGGAGAAGTGTTCGACTATGTCCCACGTGGCGCTCTGTGGGGGGTGCTCAGGGATTATGGGGTCCGGGGCCTTTTGCTAAGGGCTGTTCGGTCCGGCTGTTCTGGTCGGATTCATTGCCGGCAGTAAGTCAGACCTGTACCCGGTGCATGTTGGAGTTTGGCAGGGCTGCCCTTTGTCCTCTTCATTATCTTTATGGACGCAGTCTTGGGCCGGAAGGAGTCTGGTTTGGGGACCACAGGATCTCGTCTCTGATTTTTGCAGATGATCAAGCCAGGACCTCCAGTGTTCACTGGGGCGGTTTGCAGCCGAGTGTGAAGCGGCCGGGATGAGGATCAGTACCTCCAAGTCTGAGACCATGATTCTCAGTGGAAAAAGGGTGGCTTGTCCCCTTCAGGTTGGTGGAGAGCTCCTGCCTCAAGTGGAGGAGTTTAAGTATCTCGGGGTCTTGTTCACGAGGGAGGGAAGAAGGGAACGTGAGATCGACAGACGGATCGGTGCAGCTTCTGCAGTGATGCGGTCGATGTACCGGTCTGTCGTGGTGAAGAAGGAGCTGAGCTGTAAGGCAAAACTCTCGATTTACCGGTCGATCTACGTTTCTACTCTCACCTATGGTTATGAGCTTTGGGTCATGACCGAAAGAACAAGATCCCGGATACAGGCGGCCGAAATGAGCTTTTTCTGCAGGGCGCTCCCTTAGAGATAGGGTGAGGAGCTCGATCACTTGGGGGGAGCTCAAAGTAGATCTGCTATTCCTTTACATCGAGAGGAGCCAGCTGAGGTGGCTCAGGCATCTGATTTGAGTTTGCCTCCTGGACGCCTCCCTAGGGAGTTGTCCCGGCATGTCCCACTGGGAGGAGACCTCGGGAAGACCTAGGACAAGCTGGAGGGACTATGTTTTTCGGCTGGCCTGGGACCTGAAGGTCTCTCTGGAGGTGTGTGGGGTGAGGGAAGTCAGGGTGTCTCTGCTTAGACAGCTGCCCCTGCGACCCGACCCCGAATAAGCTGTAGAAGATGGATAGATGGATGAATGGATGGATAAAAGAGAAGCAGGAGAGGTCCCTCTGCTGCTGTTGGAGGAGAGTGGCTCTGAGACAGAGACAAAAAAAGAAAATGAGGGAGTGGAGCTTTAAGTTTCACTGCAGATATACCTCAATAAAAACCAACCAGGTGTTCAGACAGGTTCCTGTGTTTCATATTTAGTTCTTCCTTAGAGTTGCTTTTGCTGGAGCTTGTTTCTGAGGCACCTTTTTGTTGGAAATAATACATTTATAACTTTTCAGTTTAGTTTACTACAATATAATGTTTCACAAAATAAAAAAAAGACAAATCTAAATTTCTCACAAAAACAAATAAACTGAAAAATGTATCTGAAATAATTTGATGCAGCTGTAATTTAAATAAGTAATTAAATAATTAAATTCAATAAACAGCTTTTTTACCTGAACACACCACTTCCAGACCATCTCTGAGTCTGTCGTCTGTTTCCATTACACACTCTTTCAGAGACGTCTGCTTTACACAGTCACCTCTGACCTTCCACACAGGTCTCTCTGGAAAATCATATCTTAGTTTTCCAGAAACAGCTGAACCACAGTCCAGGTCTCGACACACAGCAGCTGTAGACTTCAGGTCCCAGTCCCAGAATCCAGAGGCAGACACTGGTCTCCACTGTCCTCTGTGTCTCAGCTCCACAGTCCCAGCACAGCCACTGGACTGTCCCACCAACCTGACTGGCTCTGAACAGAGACAAGAACATGTTATTGGAGCAATTATTTATAAATAAAAATAAAAAATAATATTAAATCAAATCTCTCTCTCTACACGATTGAAATGTGCAGCCCTTAAACTGCAATATTATTTATCAAGCTTACAATCTATCGAGTCAACAATCTTTACTATAGATCAACATCAAAACATCCTTATAATAATTTTAAAAAAGTTCGATTTTATTTCCATCATTTACACTTTCAAAACAAAAAAAAACAAAAAAAATGGTGTCTGCAAAAGTTTGGGCACCCTGCAGAGTTAATACCTTGTACTGCCCACTTTGGCAAGCTAAGACCTGACAGTGTCATGGATTGTTCTCAATCATCGTCTGAATAGACCAGGTGATGTCAATCTCAAAGGTTTTAAATGCCCAGACTCATCTGACCATGCCACAACAATCAGCACCATGGGTTCTTCTGAGCAGTTGTCTAGAAAACTGAAACTGAAAATGTAAATACATGCAGCCCACTAAACGTCTGCAAGAATCCCAAACTACTACTCCCGGAAGTTTTGGGTTCACAACCACACACACAAAAAAATGTTAACAGCTGTTTACCTAATTAAAAACTCAAATAGTGCAGTTGTTCCACAGCCAGACGTCTGTGTTCTGTCCTCTCTTCGTCTCTCTGCTCTTTTCTCATTTTCAGTTCAGATATCATCACCACATCTCACACACAGATAGCTGAGTTCTAGCCCGTAATGTTTAACCACACAGTAAGAATTTTCCTTTACTGATTAAATGAGCAAACGATAGAGAGCATATATGATTTGAAAAGAATAGTCCGCTTTTAATCCTTGCAAGGCACACAGACACACAGTAACAATGGTACAGCGGGAGGTTTGGTTAAAGAGGTAAATAATACATGGGTTTTTATATCCAGCAGGACACACAGTGTTTAGGAGGAGATGAAGATTACTTTTCCCATAACGTAGAGGCCAGGTGGGTGGTAACATACCCATGTCAAGTACAGAATGATATTACATGAACAGAATGAACAGTACTAATAAAAGATAATAACGATAATGAAGGACACAACGACAGTATGAACTGTGGGGAGAGTGGGAATCGAACCGCCTACCTTCCAGTTGAAGGGCGACTGCTCTACCCACTGATCCACTGCCACCCCCACAGTGTCAGAGAGCAACCAGCCACTCCCGTGCTGCACACCTGCCGGCCAATACAATCAGGCAGGTATTTTAGCAGCCAACACACACTTCCTGGTGCCAGTTTGTTCTACTGACTCCAGACAAACACATCCGGCATTACTTGATCTTGATAACCTGTTCCTGCCAACCACATGTTTGGCTAACCTGTATACTGGGTCCTGAGCCTTCTGTCCTCACCTTCTGTTCCAGCTCGCCCTGTGTGTCCTTCAGGTCTGACCGGCCACGCCCAGTTAATCCACAATTTCAGTGTTTGTTACTTTGGTTGTTCCATTAAAGACTACACATTTTGTCATTCTGAGTCTTATTTTAAGTTGTCCTTTAGAGGATTGAAATAAAAATGTGCAGCCCTTAAACTGCACAGAGCCTCAGCCTCAGCTGCTGTGCCTCTCCAGCGTCTCTCTCCCTGAGTTTGAACTACTCTCTGCAGGACTGCTTCTGTCTCCTAAAGAAATGTATTCCACAGTAGGACCTCATTTATATTAGACTCTTTACTGACATGAGTCTATTCCTCACCTGAGACCCTCATCCCACTTTGAACAACATGCAAGACTACTTCAGTGTCACCTGCTAAATTCATGCACATAATCCATAAGATCAACAAACAAAGCGACTAAAGGCCTCTCATTAGGCTTCTGTCACTATCTACAGCTGACCTGAGACCTGCTTCTACATCTGTGCCTGTGCTACTGGGCAGGACTGCTTCACAAATGTTTCTTGTTCACACAGTTAGTATTCTTCAGATCACAGCTGGCTTTAGAGTCTGGGCTAATATTGTCCTGTGTCTCACCTGGTGCTGTCTCTGAACTCATCACCTGCTCACCCTGCTCCAGTCCTTCTGTGACCTCCTCTGTCCCTCTTTGAGCTTCTCCCAAAACACAATCAAATGTTAATGTAAACTCTTCAACAGCTCCTGAGGCTTGTCCCGTCGCTCGGGAGAGAACAGAGAGGCAGCGGTAGCATTAATGGGTGGATCAAACCATTTGAGGAGGATGTGATTTCTTTTCTCACATTTATAAAAAAAAACTAAAGTGAGCACGAGCCGGTCCTCGCAGCATTAACAGCTGTGGATGTGTTTTACAGTGAAGGCTGCTCTTCAAAATAAAATGATTGCAGAAAAACTGGAATTCTTCCTCTTTAGAATAAATTTAAACATATTCACATTTAAACAAATTTTATTTATTAATTTTTTTTTTTTATTAAACCCAAATAACACTTATAAGTTTTTAGAAAGAACTAAAGATATCAAACTTACTTCAAACTGTTATTTTTAAACCTGCTTCGGTTCATCACTGTGAAGCTCGCCTTTGAGCCAAGTCTCCAGAATGTGTGAACACCTGGGTCAAAGTTTGTGGACTAAACCAGGTCTAAACCAGGACTAAACCAGAACTAAACCAGGTCTGAAGCAGGAGTAAACCAGGTTTAAAACCGGAATCAACCTGGACTAAACCAGGTCTTAACCAAAAAGACAAGAAGACGTTATTGGGGAAGCACACAGTGGTATGATAGCCCGCCCCTTTTACCTGAGCAGGTCAGGTCTACAGCTTTTCCAGATGAGCAGGTGTTCCCTGAGCTGGACCTGGTACAGTATCTCAGAGCAGACTCATGGCCCTCACACTGGAACGTCTGCCCCAGAGGAGCCCCCTCTCCATAGAGCCCCTGGAGGAGAGAAGGAGCCCCACAGCCCAGCTCCTGCAGACCACCTCTGCATCCTGTAGGTCAAAGTCCTCTTCACAGACTGAGGTCCAGGACTGGTCCCAGTGGACCTCCAGTGATCCTGAGCACAGCCTGGGCCCATGGAGCCTCACAGAGTCTGTGGACACAGAGAGAGGCTGAATAAAGACAGACACAGAGTCTGTGGACACAGAGAGAGGCTGAATAAAGACAGACACAGAGTCTGTGGACACAGAGAGAGACTGAATAAAGACAGACACAGAGTCTGTGGACACAGAGAGAGTCTGAATAAAGACAGACACAGAGTCTGTGGACACAGAGAGAGGCTGAATAAAGACAGAGACAGAGTCTGTGGACACAGAGAGAGGCTGAATAAAGACAGACACAGTCAAGGGACACAGATTAGTTTAGTTTATTTCGGTATACAAGAAATATAAAAATATATATATATATATATATATATATATATATATATATATATATATATATATATATATATATATATATATATATATATATATAAATAAAGTTTGCAATGACCGAAAGACTGTGGGCTGAAGTAAAAACTGTACAACCCATTTTTAAATTTAAAACATAATTTAAAAAAAACTGTTAATGTTAATATTAATTAGTTATTATTTAAATATGTTTAGATTTATTTGCATTAATGAATAATTATTTAGTTACATTTTTCGTAATATTAGTTTACTTAAGTATTCCTTGTTTAACTTCAAAGTATTTCTTAATTATACTATTCTTATAAAGTTTTTTAAATTATAAAAGTGTTGATGTCCCTTTTATATTGTCATCTAGTCTGTTCCATAAAGTCACCCCACTTCTGGTGATACACTGCTTTTTTGTTTGGTACAAACACACTGTACCTTGAAATTATATTTTCCCCTTAAATTGTACCCCCTTCTGTCTTCCCTAGCAAAAAACATTAGGATGTTACCAGGAAGTTGGTTGTTTTTAGCTTTACAGTGTTTATAATTTCACTATATATTTAAGTTTTAGAGTATATGATTTTAAAAACAGTGAGTTTGTATGATCTGTAAATCCCACATAATGTACATGTTATCGAGGATTCTCTCCGGGTACTCCGGCTTATTCCCACTGTCCAAAGAAAGACATACATGTATAGGTTAATTGGCAACTCTATATTGTCCCTAGTGAATGAATGTGAGCAGGAAGACCCCTTAAAAACAAGAGGATTCATCTTAAGGGATTAATCCTCATGAAAAGTGTGAATAAATAAATAAATAATGTTTTTTCTGGAGTCTGTATAATGTCTCTAAAATGGCTCTTGAAGGTACTCACCCAGACTTCAGTGCAGTAATTAATATAAAGTAGGATGAGTGAACCCCTCCTTGAACCGCAACCTTATCGTGGTGGAGGGTTTGAGTGCCCGAATGATCCTAGAAGCTATGTTGTCGGGGCTATATGCCCCTGGTAGGGTCTCAATAGGCAAACAGGTTCTAGGTGACGGGCCAGACAAAGAGCTGTTAAAACCCCCTTATGGATAATTCAATATCAAGGACCGTGACGTCGCCCGGTATGGAGCAACCGGGGCCCCACCCTGGAGCCAGGCCCGGGGTTGGGGCTTGCATGCGAGCGTCTGGTGGCCAGGTCTTTCCCCACGGGGCCTGGCTGGGCTCAGCCCGAAGGAGCGACATGGGGCCGACCTCCCGTGGGCCCACCACCTGCAGGAGGAGCTGTAAGGGGCCGGTGCAATGTGGATTGGGTGGCAGTCGAAGGCGGAGGCCTCAACGACCCAATCCCCGGACACAGAATCTGGCTCTAGGGACATGGAATGTCACCTCGCTGGCGGGTAAGGAGCCTGAGCTTGTGCGGGAGGTTGAGAGATACCGACTAGAGATAGTCGGGCTCACCTCCACGCACAGCTTGGGCTCTGGAACCCAAATCCTCGAGAGAGAGGCTGGACTCTCCACTACTCTGGAGTTGCCTGCGGTGAGAGGCGGCGGGCTGGTGTTGGAGTTCACCCGGTGAAGCAGGAGGGTCGCTTCCCTGCGCCTTCGGGTCGGGAAAGGTCTCTCACTGCTGTTTGTGCTTACGGGCCAAATGGCAGTGCAGAGTACCCGGCCTTCTTGGAGTCTCTGGGAGGGGTGCTGGAAAGTGCTCCAACCGGGGACTCTGTCGTTCTACTGGGGGACTTCAACGCTCACGTGGGCAGTAACAGTGACACCTGGAGGGGCGTGATTGGGAGGAACGGCCCCCCTGATCTGAACCCGAGTGGTGTTCTGTTATTGGACTTCTGTGCTAGAAACAGTTTGTCCATAACGAACACCATAGTCAAGCATAAGGGTGATCATTCCGAATCCGGTGGTGGACACCGGAAGTAAGGGATGTCGTCAAGCTGAAGAAGGAGACCTACCGAGCCTGGTTGGCTAGTGGGACTCCTGAGGCAGCTGATAGGTACCGGCAGGCCAAGCGGACTGCAGCATGGGTGGTTGCGGAGGCTAAAACTCGGGTCTGGGAGTAGTTTGGTGAGGCCATGGAAAATAAATCGGTCGACCTCGAAAAAATTCTGGCAAACCGTCCGGCGCCTCAGGAGGGGGAAGCAGTGCCCTGCCAACACAACCCCACCAACATGTCTTCCACTGAGGAAGCAGAGGCCGAGGGCTTGGAGGTGGACTCGTCCATCACCGGGCTGAAGTCACTGAGGTAGTTGGGAAGCCCCTCGGTGGCAAGGCACTGGGGTGGATGAGATACGCCCTGAGTACCTCATGTCTCTGGATGTTGTAGCGCTGTCTTGGTTGACACGCCTCTACAACATCACGTGGCGGTTGGGGACACTCCTCAGGCCTGTTCATTATCTTTATGGACAGGATTTCTAGGCGCAGCCAGGGGCCGGAGGAGTCTGGTTTGGGGACCACAGGATTTCGTCACTGCTTTTTGCAGATGATGTTGTCCTGTTGGCTCCATCAAGCCAGGGCCTTCAGTGTGCACTGGGGCGGTTTGCAGCCGAGTGTGAAGCGGCTGGGATGAGAATCAGCACCTCCAAGTCTGAGACCATGGTTCTCAGTCGGAAAAGGGTGGCTTGACCCCTTAAGGTTGGTGGAGAGATCCTGTCTCAAGTGGAGGAGTTCAAGTATCTTGGGGTCTTGTTCACGAGTGAGGGAAGGCGGTAACGTGAGACTGACAGACGGATCGGTGCAGCTTCTGCAGTGATGCGGTCGATGTATCGGTCTGTCATGGTGAAGAAGGAGCTGAGCTGTAAGGCAAAGCTCTCGATTTACCGGTCAATCTACGTTCATACTCTCACCTATGGTCATGAGCTTTGAGTCATGACCGAAAGAACAAGATCCCGGATACGGCCGGGCCGAAATGAGCTTTCTCGGCAGGGTGACTATTAACACTTTATTAATAATTAGTAAACCTTTAATAATGATTAAAACCATTTATTAATTATTTACAGATTGTTATTAGATCATCTGTTAATGCTTTGTTAAGGCTTAATAGTGTGCAGTTAATATAAAGTGTTACCAAAACAAGTCTGTTTTTGTGTTTTCCCAAATTAATCTCACCGTGACACATTCAAACAGATTATTATTCGATAAAGTCATGTTGTCCACCAGTTTGACGTTTAGGTTTTTTCCCACATATTATTTGGCAGCCATCAAGTGTAAAATGAACAGTTCTCTCCTCCTTTATCCAGGTTTCTGAAATAGCAATTATTTTAACTTTGATATTCTTTAAATTTCTCCAAGCTTGTGTATAAACTACAAATATTGAAATGAATTATAGACATGTTTCTGGCAGAAACATGTCTATAATGAGTAAAAGTACAGACGCCTTTTTGTAAAATTACTCCACTACAAGTTACAAGTCACCAATTTAAAAACAACTTGAGTAAAAGTCTTAAAGTATCCCATTTTAAAAGTACTTAAGTATTATACTCGTACTGAATGTTGGCTCAAAGATGCACTAGACCTCAACACAAAGAGATATTGTAGGTCAGTTAAAAAGAAGAAAGTTTATTTATGAGGTTTTACTTCCTAATATAGAAAAGAAATTGAACACCTCAATATTTCGACACGGCAGAACAAAAACACAGAAACAAAGTCTGTCCTAGTCAAACTCAAGTGCTCAAAAAGTACATAAGTAAAATAATAAAAAAGATATTTTTCAGTAAAATGATCAAACAAAAACAAAATAAAAAAGTCTAATCATGGCTCGCACTCAGGCGCGCAACTACCCAGTGCAAGAGGGCTATGCAGCAACATTTTTTGCCAGTTCTCAGCCCAATACAAACAATGTTGCTACCAAACATTCTAGAGCACTTTCGAGTTTGTAATAAATTGTAACATAAGTCATGTGTATAATATTAATTCATTCATTCATTTTCTACCGCTTTGTCCCATTAGGGGTCGCGGGTGACTATCCCAGCAGCTTTGGGCCTGAGGGGTACACTCTGGACAGTGGCCATTTAGCTAATGCTTAAACAAGCTCTATTAATGATTCCATGGTACAACAGACTTATTGCATAAGTTATGTTTTATTAGTATTTTATATATTTTATATAGTCATTTATTGTACATGCTACCTTATATTTACCAGTATTTTACCTTAATAAAATTGAGATATGTCATGCATAGGATTGGTACCATCAGGTTTAACCAAAAACTAAATGTAGCTTGTAGCAACATTAACTTAATTAATGTTAACATTAAGCCTCCAAGTTTAGAGCAAATCTTTGCATGATATCTTGGTAAACCAGAGATATTGCATTAGTTGTTTTCCAAATGATTGTAATTTATTGTACATGGCATGCTACCTTATATTTTCCAGTTTTTAGCTTAGTAACTTCAGTTTTGCACATTAAGCTAGCAAAAAATTTAAACCCCTTATGGCTGCTATATTTCCAGTGTTAGCAAACGCTAGCTAGTTTGTTAACATGAATATTGCAAGCCTCCAAGCACAGACGTCACACTTTAAATCCTACAAGCCATCTCCTTTTCCCTCTTTCTTTTTCTGTTTGTTGCACAATGTAGCGAGTAACGCTAAGTGTCAGTTCAAATGTAGTGGAGTAAAGAGTACAAGTATTCAATCAAAAATGTAGTTGAGTAGAGAGTAAAAGTTGCTTATATTTTTGATACTCAGTACAAGTACAAAGTAGCCAAAAAAATACTTAAGTACAGTAACGAAGTACATTTACTTAAGTACTTTACACCTCTGGTTTCTGGTTTGTTGAGTGCAATAAGTTCATCGTTATAATACTTACAGTTAAGACTGTTGTCTTTGTAGAAGTAAATATCAGGTCAACATTGTTTAACATATCATTCATTGATTCATATTCATCACATGCAAATATTTCCAGTTCATTCAGAGCGTCCTCGTTATCAGTAATGAGTCAGTGTGATGATATGTAGAGATTCTCAGTGTCATTAATGTCCTTACGGGGCAACAGGGGGCAGGCCTCTATATCCCGGGTGTCCAGAGCGATGTCGTTGTTTTGCATAATTCAAACGACCTGTTGTTCGACCGACTCTAGGTCCAGCTCGCTTCTGGTTATTATTTCCGTTTATGCTATCTAAAAACGATTGTTTTACTCTGCAGTAAAAGCTGAAAAGCCCAGATGTAACCGCCATTTTATTGCCCTGTCGTAATGACAATATCGTGGGTGGATTACATCCATTTTATTTACAATCTATGCACCAATCGACGGTGATCGTATCTGCACAGGACTGACTCATTTGAACGCATCACAGAGTCTCCAGTCTCATGTGTTGTGTAAAATTTTCAGATTTTCTTCTAGTTGGAAAAATGTTTTCAACCCCAAATAGTTTATTGTTAAAGTAATTATAACATATAACGGCTAATCACACGCTTGAAAAAGAAGCACTCTCATTGATCGACACCAGCTTGTTTTGTGACGTTCCAGGAAGTTTAACAGCTGCTGATAAAGTGTATTTTGAGCTGAATATGTCTTTTAACAGAGAAACAGTTAAAAAAAAAAGAAAAGCATCGACAGAGAAAAGCAAGGCAACGTAAAACATGGATAAATACTGTCAATTCAATCACGTAATGTTTCACGAGGAGGAGATAACTGTCATCCTGACGCTGAAGTCGGAGCTAGGCTAACGCTAAACTCTAAACTTCAGTTTGGTCTGGTTTTATTTGTTGAATAAAGAGAAGCAGGAGAGGTCCCTCTGCTGCTGTTGGAGGAGAGTGGCTCTGAGACAGAGACAAAAAGAAAATGAGGGAGTGGAGCTTTAAGTTTCACTGCAGATGTACCTCAATAAAAACCAACCAGGTTCAGACAGGTTCCTGTGTTTTATATTTAGTTCTTTCTTAGATCTGCTTTTGCTGAAGCTTGTTTCTGAGACACTTTTTCTTTGGAAACAATACATTTATAACTTTTCAGCTCAGTTTACTAGAATATAATGTTTCACAAAATTTTAAATAAATTAAAAAATAATTTTATGCAGCTGTAATTTAAGTAAGAAAAAAAATGTTATTCAATAAACAGCTCATTTACCTGAACACACCGCTTCCAGACAAAATGTGTCACTGACGTATTTTTCCACTACACACTCTCTCAGAGCAGATGTCTGCTTTAGACAGCCAGATCTGAGCCTCCACTCAGGTTTCTCTGGATAACAACGTCTTCTTTTTCCAGAAACAGCTGAACCACAGTCCAGGTCTCGACACACAGCAGCTGCAGACTTCAGGTCCCAGTTTTCAGAGACAGACACTCGTCTCCACTCTCCTCTGTGTCTCAGCTCCACAGTCCCAGCACAGCCACTGGACTGTCCCACCAACCTGACTGGCTCTGAACAGAGACAAGAACAAGTTATTGGAGCAATTATTTATTAATAAAAATAAAAAATAATATTCAATCAAATCTCTCTCCCTCTAGAGGATTGAAATGTGCCTCCCTTAAACTGCAATATTATTTTTATGTTAATAATAGTGGAGGTTCTTGGGAATATATTCAAGTGTAACAATAACAACTCTATGTAATGCAGTATATTTCTACAGAATTATCACAGTGTCATGGCTACTCGTCAGGTCACCTGAGCAACCAGCCACTCCCGTGCTGCACACCTGCCGGCCAATACAATCAGGCAGGTATTTTAGCAGCCAACACACACTTCCTGGTGCCAGTTTGTTCTACTGACTCCAGACGAACACATCCAGCATTACTTGAGCTTGATAACCTGTTCCTGCCAACGACATGTTTCGGCTAACCTGTATACTGGGTCCTGAGCCTTCTGTCCTCACCTTCTGTCCCAGCTCGCCCTGTGTGTCCTTCAGGTCTGACCGGCCACGTCCAGTTAATCCACAATTTCAGTGTTTGTTACTTCGGTTGTTCCATTAAAGACTACACATTTTGTCATTGATGAGAGTGAGAGGACGCTGGCGCGTTTTGGCTGCCGCTTCTCACTCCGGAATAGAACAAATAAAACAAAACAAACCTTGCTGATTGATACTCCTACAGATGAGACTCTTACCTGGATATTTCAAACAAAACCGACCATAAATTCATTTCGGTCACAGCCTGGAAACTGCCTGAAGTTGCTATACCGCTGGGTTGGGCGGGTTACCACTCACTCATCTCGGTACGGCTAAGCTAGCTCATGAATGCTAGGTTTCCTCCGACTGACAGGCTCTGGTTAGTCTCCTTTTTTATGTTCCTTCATGTGCCTTTCTGCTCACGGCATTTCGTCACCACCACCAGCTTCAATTCCACCACCATGGCTCTACGGTACACAGCTACGGAACTTTACAGACTCAACTGCTGCATGCCTCCGCCTACAGACCTCATCGCTACAATAAAAAGCTTTGGACTATTACTACGTCAACGATACATCCATAGAGGCTCTCGCCGTATACTGTTCAACAAATCTACGACGGATAACATCCCAATCATCTGGTCCAACACTCGCAACACTTCCGCGTCCCGTTTCCACAACAACCTGATACGTCATCAGTACAACTGTCACGTGAATGCTTTCAACCTCCACTCAATATCCACCTCCGCTATGGCACCTTCAAAACAAAAGTCTCTCCAGATTACTCTGCTTAACATAAGATCTCTCAGCAACAAAAGCCTCATACTAAATGAATTCATTATGGATACAAAACTGGACCTACTCTGCTTGACGAAACTTGGCAAAAACCACTGGATTACTTCTCATTAAACCAAGCCACCCCACTGGATTTTTATACTTGGACAAGCCTCGGACTGAGGGTCGTGGTGGAGGAATTGCTGCCATATACCAGCAAAGCCTCAAACCCCAGCTACTCCCCATTCCTGCTGTTACATCTTTTGAACATCTGTCTTTTAAAATTCCTGGTCCCAATCCCCTAACTATTGCAATAATCTATCGACCTCCCAAATACTATAAATCCTTCCTGTCAGATTTTTCTGAATTCCTTACTCACCTATCCTCAGTTTGCCCATCCATACTCCTCATGGGTGACTTCAACATTCACATTGATTCCACAAACTCTACAGCTGCAACAGACTTCCTGCACATCCTAAACTGTTTTAACTTCACCCAACATGTTCATTTTCCCACTCACAGCTGCGGACACACTCTGGACTTGGTTTGCTCTACCGGCCTTCATATTAAAACAATCACACACTTGGACCTCACAATTTCAGATCATCTGGCTATAACTATGCACACTGACATACCCAGCTCCAAATCTAAGCAAATCCGTACCATTAATTTCAGAAATATTAAGTCCCTCTGTCCAATCTCACTCTCTGCCTGCATATCTGACACTTTAGCTGCATCTATACTCCCTGAACAACCATCCATACATGACAAGGTAACACTATACAACAATACACTCTCCACTTGCCTTAATCAACTTGCCCCTGTTAAAACAAAGACTGTTAAATTCACTCACTCTGCCCCCTGGTACACCTCAGACCTACATGCACTCAAAAACAACGCAGACAACTGGAACGCCTCTACAAGAAAACAGGACTAATAGTACACGTTCAAGCCTACAAAGACTTCACCCACTTGTACAAAACAGCCCTCAGTAAAGCCCATTCTTCATTCTACTCTGGTATCATACACTCTGGTTCTTCAAATCCACGCACTCTGTTCTCTACAATAAACAAACTCCTTAATCCAATGGATAACATCACTCATTCATTCACCACAGAGAAAAGCAATAACTTCTTGTTGTTCTTTCAGACCAAAATAGACAACATTTACAAAGACCTTTCCACAAATTCACCCATCCCCGACCTGAGGCAAGTTCCTCCTCCAAGATATGACAACAGCTTCTTCTCCCTGTCACCCATAACCACCTACGACCTAAATAAACTACTCTCTGGTATTAAACTCTCCACCTGCTCCTGGACCCCATCCCATCCTCACTGCTCAAATCGTGTCTCCCCTGTCTCACGCCATTTCTTCTGGACATTATAAACTGCTCTCTTACTTCTGGTACTGTTCCCCTAGTCTGAAACTTGCCACCCTCACACCAATCCTCAAAAACCCGGTCTAGACCCTGATAACCCAGAAAATTTCCGTCCTATATCAAATCTTCCTTTTCTCTCCAAAATCTTGGAACGGTCTGTTGCCTCTCAACTTAAGCAATATCTACACTCCAATCAGTTATATGAAATCTTTCAATCTGGCTTCCGCACTCATCACAGTACTGAAACGGCCCTTCTCAAAGTCACAAACGACCTCCTCTTAGCTTCTGACTCGGTTTTCTCTCCATACTCCTGCTCCTGGACCTTAGTGCTGCCTTTGACACCATAGACCATTCCATCCTCCTCCATCGTCTACAATCCGACATCGGCATAACTGGTTCAGCACTCTCCTGGTTCAAATCCTACCTCTCTGACAGATTCCACTACATTTCCATTAACAACTGCAAATCTCGTACCATCCCTGTAACACATGGTGTCCCCCAGGGCTCGGTGCTTGGTCCCCTTCTGTTTATACTGTACATGTTACCACTTGGTCATATCATCCGTCGTCATGGACTTCATTTTCACTGCTACGCTGATGATACTCAAATATACCTCTCCACAAAAACATTACCCCATCGACGGTCTCCACTCTCACAAACTGCCTCAATGAAATAAAATCTTGGATGGCAACAAATTTTCTCAAGCTTAACTGCAATAAATCTGAAATCATTATAACTGGTCCCAAATCCCTCCTCTCCTCCTCCCATGATTTCTCACTCTCCATCGATGGCCACACAGTTACCCCCTCCCCTGATCAGGAATCTTGGAATCACTTTGGACCCCACCCTATCCTTCAAAACTCATATTGAAACATCACCAAAACATCGTTTTCACCTCGAAACATTGCTCGTCTCCGTCCTACCCTTTCCACCTCTGCTGCCGAAACACTCATCCACAGCTTCATAAGCTCCAGACTGGACTATTGCAACAGCCTCCTCTACGGCCTCCCCTCCACTGACCTCCAGAAACTCCAGTACGTTCAGAACTCAGCTGTCCGGTTACTCACCCACACCCGCACCAGAGAACACATCACCCCGTCCTCCAGCAGCTCCACTGGCTTCCCATTCAGTACCGTATTCACTTCAAGGTCCTCCTCATCACCTACAAAGCCCTCAATAACCTTGCCCCCATACCTCTCAGATCTCCTTCTACGACATTGCCCCTCCCGCCGTCTCCGATCCTCTGACTCAAATCTCCTCACCCCCATCACCAAATCCAAGCATCGTACCATGGGGGACAGAGCCTTTGCCATAGCTGCCCCTTCCCTCTGGAACTCCCTCCCTCCACAAATCCGAACCTCAGACTCATTCGAAACATTTAAGAGACAGTTAAAAACACACCTTTTCAAGAAATGTTATAACCTGTCATAAACTCTTTGCAATATGTTGTTTTGTTTATTGTTCTGTTGTATGTACTTTATGTATGTAAAGCGTCTTTGCGTCCCCTGAAAAGCGCTATATAAATTTGATGTATTATTATTATTATTATTATGAGTCTTATTTTAAGTTGTCCTTTAGAGGACTGAAATAAAAATGTGCAGCCCTTAAACTGCACAGAGCCTCAGCCTCAGCTGCTGTGCCTCTCCAGCGTCTCTCTCCACACACACACACACACACACACACACACACACACACACACACACATACATATATATATATATATATATATATATATATATATATATATATATATATATAAAAAACTTTGTCCTTCACCCTCGGCAGGTGGTCTCATCCTTCGAGTTCGGGTCCTCTACCAGGACTCCGATGACCACGGGCACCACTGTCGCCTTCACCTTCCAAGTCTTTTCCAGCTCTTCTCTGAGCCCTTTGTATTTCTCTAGTTTCTCGTTCCTTTTTCCTGATGTTGCAATCACTTGGTATTGCCACATCAACCACAACGGCTTTCTGCTGTTTGTCCACCACCACGATGTCTGGTTGGTTCGCCATTACCATTCTGTCAGTCTGAATCTGGAAGTCCCACAGGATCTTGGCTCGGTCATTCTCTACCACCTTTGGAGGTGTTTCCCACTTTGACCTCGGGGTTTCCAGTCCGTACTCCGTGCAGATGTTCCTGTACACTATGCCAGCCACTTGGTTATGGCGTTCCATGTATCCTTTCCTTGCCAGCATCTTACACCCTGCAGTTAAGTGTTGGATTGTCTCAGGGGCCTGTTTGCACAGCCTACACCTTGGGTCTTGTCTGGTGTGGTAGATCTGGACCTCTATTGCTCTGGTGCTCAGGGCCTGTTCTTGTGCAGCCATGATGAGTGCCTCTGTGCTGTCCTTCAGTCCGGCCCGTTCTAGCCATTGGTAGGATTTCGTGATATCAGCCACTTCAGTTATGTTCGGTGGTACATCCCATGTAGGGTTTGTCCTCCCATGACAGTCCCTCCTCCAGCTCCTCTTCTTCTGGTCCCCATTGCTTGAGACATTCACTAAGCACGTCATCTGTTGGGGCCTTATCTTTGATGTACTTGTGAATCTTGGATGTTTCATCCTGGATAGTGGCTTTCACACTCACTAGTCCACGGCCGCCTTCCTTACGGCTAGCGTACAGTCTCAGGGTGCTGGATTTAAGATGGAACCCTCCATGCATGGTGAGGCGCTTTCGTGTCTTAACGTCTGTGGTCTGTATCTCTTCCTTTGGCCACCTTATTATTCCCGCAGGGTATCTGATCACTGGCAGGGCGTAGCTGTTTATTGCCCGTGCCTTGTTCTTGCCATTGAGCTGACTTCTTAGGACTTGCCTTACTCGTTGGTGGTATTTGGCAGTTGCTGTTTTCCTTGTTACCTCTTCAAGGTTGCCATTTGCCTGTGGTATTCCAAGGTACTTGTAACCATCCTCAATGTCTGCTATTGTTCCTTCTGGTAGTGAGACCCCTTCTGTGTGGACTACCTTCCCTTTCTTTGTCACCATTCGACTACACTTCTCAAGCCCGAATGACATCCCAATGTCAGAGCTGTAGATCCTGGTGGTGTGGATCAGTGAGTCGATGTCCCGCTCGCTCTTAGCGTATAGCTTGATGTCATCCATGTAGAGGAGGTGACTGATGGTGGCCCCATTCCTAAGTCGGTATCCATAGCCAGTCTTGTTGATTATTTGGCTGAGGGTTCAGACCTATGCAGAACAGCAGTGGGACAGAGCATCTCCTTGGTATATGCCACATTTGATGGATACTTGTGCAAGTGGCTTGCCATTGGCCTCAAGGGTGGTTTTCCATAGCCTCATCGAGTTTGCAATGAAGTGTCTTAGAGTCCTGTTGATGTTGTACATCTCCAAGTATTCAGTGATCAATGTGTGTGGCATTGAGTCATATGCTTTCTTGTAATCAATCCAGGCAGTGCACAGGTTGGTGTGTCGGGTTCTGCAGTCTTGGGTGACTGTTCTGTCAACCAGGAGTTGGTGTTTGGTTCCTTTGATTTCTTTGCCGATGCCCCTCTGTGCTTTGATTCATGTTCAGTCATTCATTGATTCATGTGCCCACTTATCTTAGCCGTGATGAAAATTACAACTGTGAAAAGCCTTGGTAAGCTGGCACCCTCATGTTCTCATTGATAGTATGTATTGAGTGGCCCTTGTGGTCATGTTAGCACATTTTTTGGGGTAAATTGCACGTTTTTGAGTTTGGTTTACAAGAATGTATGTTACTAAAAGTAATTTATTTACTTTTTGGTTAAAAAAATCATGGTAATACACGCTGTCATTAAAATTAGTGCCATATTACACTGTAAAATTTAGTAATAAAATAACTGCAGTTAACGGTTTGTTAACTATGCTTGGTTATTTTTCTATGCAAGATTAAAAATTTTATTTTTTTACAACACTTTTATATGAACCCTTTAATCTGACAAGCTTAATAGCAATTTCATTTAAAAATCTGGACTATAAAACCTGTTTTGCAAAAAAAGGTCAGGTCTTTTGACATCATTGAAAAGTGATGCTTCCAGCTTTGGTGTCCAACAAGGTTGATGCTGACCGACACCACCGCGAGCTACTGTGTATACATTCCATGACTTTTGACTATTTCCCTGACTTCCGGACTTGAACATTAAGCAAAGTTGCAGAACAACACTTTCCGGAAAGAACACTTATGTAGGGACATTCTATTTCTTTTTAGTAGTTTTGTAATCTGGATCCAAAAGTTACAAATTTGTTACTGTAATGTGCATTATTTTATTTTATCTTTTAACTAAAGTTCACATTAAACTACCAATCCCTGTGTTTGACTATTGCTATAATCTCAGCCTCTACAAACCTAGAGGTGAAGACGTGTATATATCTTGAAATGGGTTACACAGGTATAAACCAGGTATAAACCAGGACTAAACCAAGTCTAAACCAGGTCTAAACTTGGCCTAAACAGGTCTACAACAGGACTAAACCAGATCTAAACAAGAGCTAAACTTGGTCTAAACAAGTTCTAAAATGACTTAACCTGGACTAAACCAGTTCTAAAGAAAACAACAAAAGAAGTTACTGGAGACCACACAGTGGTATAATAGCCCCGCCCCTTTTTACCTGAGCAGGTGAGAACCACAGCTTTTCTAGATGAGCAAGTGTTCCCTGAGCTGGACCTGGTACAGTCCATCAGAGCAGACTCATGGCCCTCACACTGGAACATCTGTCCCAAAGTAGCTTGCTCCTCTCCATAGAGCGCCCCCTGGAGGAGAGAAGGAGCCCCACAGCCCAGCTCCCTGCAGACCACCTCTGCATCCTGCAGGTCAAAGTCCTCTTCACAGACTGAGGTCCAGGACTGGTCCCAGTGGACCTCCAGTGATCCTGAGCACAGCCTGGGCCCATGGAGCAGCCTCACAGAGTCTGTGGACACAGAGAGAGACTGAATAAAGACAGACACAGAGTCTGTGGACACAGAGAGAGACTGAATAAAGACAGACACAGAGTCTGTGGACACAGAGAGAGACTGAATAAAGACAGACACAGAGTCTGTGGACACAGAGAGAGACTGAATAAAGGCAGACACAGAGTCTGTGGACACAGAGAGAGACTGAATAAAGACAGACACAGAGTCTGTGGACACAGAGAGAGACTGAATAAAGACAGACACTGTCATGTCCCAACCTCGTGTCTGTTGTATGTTTTGTAGTTGACTTCCTGTGTCTTATTGTGAAGTGTCTCACCCCTGCCTGTATGTCAGATTTACTTCCTGCCCTTGTCTTTCCCTCCTTTGTGATTGCCTGCTCCACCCTTAATGTGCTCCACCTGTGTCTCATTGTCATCCCTTTATAGTCTGTGTGTTTTCCCCTGTCCGGTGCTGGATTGTATTCTCAAGTTGTAATCCTCAAGTTGGTTGTTTCCTTGTGTGTGTTTGAATAAAAACTTTGAACCATAGTCCTCGTGTGGGTCTGCACCGTGAGTACTGCTGGTCCTGAAAAGTTGTGTTCCTGACAGTACAATCCAGCCACAAATATGGACTCCAGCGGACCCGGTTTTGATGTCCTTCAGGTTCATGGTCAACGCCTTCACTAAATGGAGGAGCG